>JAKOOJ010000024.1:3262500-3265000 GCA_022577455.1 Arizona elegans
CCCAGCCCGGCTTGCTGAAATAAAAAAGTCTTCAGGGCCCAGCGGAAGGTCCGGAGGTCCGGGATTAGTCGTATCCCTGGGGGTAGCTCATTCCAGAGGGCGGGTGCCCCCACAGAGAAGGCTCTCCCCCAGGGGGTCGCCAGCTGACATTGCCTGACAGACGGCACCCTGAGGAGACCCTCTCTGTGGGAGCGTGTTGGCCGGTGGGAGGTTATCGGAGGCAGAAGGTGGTCGCGTAAATAACTGGGTCCTAAGCCATGGAGCGCTTTGAAGATGAGAACCAACACCTTGAAGCGCACTCGGAAGACCACTGGAAGCCAATGCAGCTCGCGCAGGAGAGATGTCACGTGGGAGCGCCATGTCGCCCCCATAAGTACCCGCGCGGCCGCATTCTGCACCAGTTGGAGCCTCCGAGTGCTCCTCAAGGGGAGCCCCATGTAGAGAGCATTGCAGTAGTCGAGGCGGGAAGTAACGAGGGCATGAGTGACCGTGCATAGGGAGTCCCGATCCAGAAAGGGGCGCAACTGGCGTATCAGGCGAACCTGATAGAAAGCCCCCCTGGCCACGGCCGTCATATGCTCTTCTAAAGACAGCCGTGCGTCCAGGAGGACACCCAAGTTACGCGCCCTCTCCGTGGGGGCCAATGTCTCGCCCCCGATAGTCAGCGATGGCACCAGCTGACTATATCGGGACGCCGGCAGCCACAGCCACTCAGTCTTGGAGGGATTGAGTCAGAGCCTGTTCCTCCCCATCCAGACCCGCACCGCCTCCAGGCACCGGGACATCACGTCAAGGGCATCGTTGGGGTGGTCCGGGGTGGAGATGTACAGCTGGGTGTCATCAGCGTACAGATGGCACTGCACCCCAAAACCACGGATGATCTCACCCAGCGGCTTCACATAAATGTTGAACAGGAGAGGCGAGAGGACCGACCCTTGTGGCACCCCACAAACCAAGTGCCTTGAGGTCGACCTCTGCCCTCCAGCCAACACAGACTGCGACCGGTCGGAGAGATAGGAGGAGAACCACCGTAAAACAGTGCCTCCCACTCCCAACCCCTCCAACCGGCGCAGCATGATACCATGGTCGATGGTATCAAAAGCCGCTGAGAGGTCTAATAGGACCAGAACAGAGGAGCAACCTCTGTCCCGAGCCCTCCAGAGATCATCAACCAACGCGACCAATGCCGTTTCCGTGCTGTACCCGGGCCTGAAGCCGGACTGGAACGGATCTAGATAGACGGTTTCATCCAGGTACTGCGGGAGCTGTCGCGCAACCACACTCTCAACAACCTTCGCCAAGAAGCGAAGGTTGGAAACTGGACGATAGTTTGCTAAAACAGCTGGGTCCAGAGAGGGCTTCTTGAGGAGGGGCCTCACCACCGCCTCTTTCAAGGCGGGAGGCAAAAACCCCTCACTCAAGGAAGCATTTATAATCCTCTGGAGCCAGCCTCGCGTAACCTCCCGGGTAGCCAGCACCAACCAGGAGGGACACGGGTCCAATAAACATGTGGTTGCGTTCAACCTCCCCAGCATCCTGTCCACGTCCTCGGGAGTCACAGGGTCAAACTCATCCCACATAACCGTCTCAAGACAGACCTCGGACAACCCGCCTGTACCTACCCAGTCAGAGTCCAAGCCTTCCCGAATTTGAGCGACTTTATCGTGCAGATAATGCGCAAAATCCTCAGAACGACCTTGCAAGGGGTCTTCCCGCGCTCCCAGATGGAGAAGGGAGCGAGTCACCCTAAACAAGGCAACTGGGCGATTTTCTGCCGACGCGATAAGAGCGGAAAAGTAATTACCCTTCGCCGCCTTTATCGCCACTAAGTAGGTCTTGATATAAGACCTCACTAGTGTACGGTCAGATTCGGAGCGACTGGCCCTCCAACTACTCTCTAGGCGTCTTTTCCGGCGTTTCATCCCCCTCAGCTCCTCGGAAAACCAAGGAGCTGGGCAGATTCGGCGCCGGGTCAGAGGCCGCAAAGGCACGACCCGATCTAAAGCACCAGCGGCCGCCCTATCCCAGGCGGCCACCAGGTCTTCCGTCGAGTCGCGCGCCAGAGTCTCAGGAAATGGCCCAAGCTCCATTCGGAACCTATCAGGATCCATCAGGCGCCTGGGGCGGAACCACCTGATCAGTTCCGCCTCCCTGCGGTGGGGCATAGCGGTCAGGAAGTCAAGTCTAAGGAGAGAATGGTCTGACCATGACAAGGGTTCAATAACTATATCCCCTGTATCTAAGCCATTCAACCACTATCCACTAACTAGAGATAGATATTTATCTCTATCTATCTATTTATCTATCTATCTATCTATTCATCCACCCTCTATCTATCTATCTATCTATCTATCCATCCTCTATCTATCCATCCATCCATCCTGTAACAATCTATCAATCTTATGTATTTATCGATCGATCGATCGATCTATCTCTATTTATTTTTTTATCTATCTATCTATCTATCTATCTATCTATCTATCTATCTATTCATCCATCC
>JAKOOJ010000024.1:3285000-3290000 GCA_022577455.1 Arizona elegans
TTTCTGTAAAATAGACAAAATTTACAGAGTCAATTCTTGGGTGGCCAGACAAAGACAATTGCCTAGAGATGTGGTCATATATTTTACAGACAGAGCAATAAGAAATGATATCCTGCAAAAATCTTTTTTTACTTCTGTGCAAGTGGGCGGATCGAAGATTACAGTTTACAAGGAACTTCCACCTAAGATGTTGAAATCCAGAAAAGACTTTGGCTTTCTTGTTAAAGAATTGCAGAATAATCAGATTCCATTTCGTTGGGACGCTCCAACTGGCATAATTTTGAGATATAAGGGAGAGAAACACCGTTTGAATACTGTGGAGAAGGCGGAGCAATTTTATACTGATATCTTTAAAGAAAGAACACCATCCCCACGTACATCTACAGTTTTGGAGATTAAGGAGAGTGATAAGAAGCAACTTCAAGAACCGCAACAACAATCTAAGCAGGAATCAGAGGAGTTGAAGGGCGCGGAAGGAGGTCTCCTGGATGAGCCTTTGCTGGAACCTTCTCCAATTTTGGAGCCGGTCTGGATGGCTGAAGTCAAGGACCAGCGTATAACCCGAGCAAAATCCAAGCAACTTAAAGAAAAGTTACAGCAGGAAAAACAAGATGAAAAGGAGGCAAAGGAGACACAAGAGGGGGCCGTGGGGAATGCAGGACAGAAGATTTCGGATGAAATCCGATTATTCTGTTCTTGGCTCCAGAAAGAGAATAATGATGATTAAATGTTTATCTTGGAATGTGAATGGGCTGAATGCAACACAGAAAAGGAAGAAAGTATTTGCATATTTAAAACAACATAATAATGATATAATTTGTCTACAAGAAACGCATATTACAGTTCAAGATCAAAACTATTTGAAAAATTCCAAATTAGGAACACATTTTATATCTTCAACTAACCAAAAAAAGAATGGTGTGGTTATTTATGTAAATCAAAAATTAATAGCCAAACTTATAGAAGCTGATCAAGATGGCAGGTTTGTAGCAATTGAATTACTTTCTGCTAATAGTCCAATTCTCTTGATAGGAATTTATGCTCCCAATCAACAACAGGACTATTTTTATAAAATGCTACATACTAAAATACTACAATGGGACTATAGATCTATTTTAATTATGGGAGATTGGAATGGAGTAATTGATTCTAAATTAGATAAAAAGACTTTGGCGAAGTCAAGGATTAGATTACCACAGACCTTTTTTGATATGAAAGAAGACTTGGAATTAAAAGATATTTGGAGAATACATAACCCAAAAGAACTGGATTATACTTTCTTTTCTGATAGACATAGATCCTTCTCTAGGATTGATTTCATTTTGTTGTCAGATGACTTACTTGTTAGGACAAAAAGAACAAAGATTTTGCCAAGAACTTTGACTGATCATAGCCCAGTGTGGATAGAAATTGAGACATGTAAGACTGAGAGACGCTCTTGGAGATTAAATGAAAACTTGTTCAGATATGAAAAAAATATAATAGAACTTAAAAAGTATTTGAAAGAGTTTTTTGAAATGAATCTGAATAAAGGCACCCCAATGGAAATTGTGTGGGACGCAAGCAAAGCTTACATGAGAGGGGTGCTTATTCATATGAACTCTAAACACAGATTGACCCGACAAAAGAAAAGACTTGAATTGGAAGCAGAAATAAAGAATAAAGAACAGTTACTCATTAAAAACCCAACAGATGAAAGAATACGTGGTGTTATAAAACTTTTGAAAGATCAATTCCAAATGCTTATAGCGGAACAAGTTGCAACAAATTTACAATACGCGAAGCATAATACATTCTGCAATGCCAATAAACCGGGCAGGTGGTTGGCCTACACATTGAGGAAGAAACAGAGTATACGGACTATTGATAGTATTGATATCGGAGGGAAAGAAGTTTTTCAACAGAAATTAATAAAAGAAGCCTTTCTTGAATATTACACTAAACTATATGCCAGAGAGGAGGTGCAGAATGGACTTATAGAAAAATACTTAGACAACAAAAGAGTTACAAAAATTACTGAGCAACAAAAGGAAAGAATGAACTATCCTATAACAGAGGAGGAGATAACAGCAGCAATAAAACAATTAAAAACAGCCAAAGCTCCTGGAACGGATGGTCTGACTGCAGTGTACTATAAAACTTTGCAGGCAGAAATGGTGGAACAACTTAGAGACTTATTTTGTAATATACAACAAGGGGGAAAAGTACCCCCATCATGGACTACAGCTTATATTTCTTTGATACCAAAAGAACAAGCAGGTCCCAAAAAACCGGAGAATTACAGACCAATATCTCTTTTGAATACGGATTATAAAATTTATGCAAAAGTACTAGCCAACAGATTGATGCCAGTAATTCAAAAGGTGATTCATGATGATCAAGCGGGATTTATTGAGGGTAGGCACATGAAGGACAATGTAAGGCAAGTAATAGATTTATTGGAATATCTTGAGAAGAATAAACAGATCCCTGCAGTGCTGGTCTTTCTGGATGCAGAGAAGGCCTTTGATAGAGTGGATTGGAATTTTCTATTAAAGACATTAAAAAAGATGGACTTTGGGGACCAATATATACAGGCGGTCTCAGCAATTTATCAAGAGCAAAAGGCACAGATCATTATCAATGGAAGTTTGACAACAGAGTTTAAAATTGAAAAAGGTACAAGACAGGGATGTCCGTTGTCCCCATTGTTGTTCATTTTAACACTAGAAGTCTTGTTAAATACAATAAGGGATTCTAACACATTGAAAGGTATAATGATAAGGCAAGAGGATTACAGAATAAAGGCATTTGCAGATGATCTGGTTGTTACCCTAACACAGCCAATGGAATCAATAATTCAGATGAAGGACATTATACAAGACTATGGTAAAGTTTCAGGTTTTAGATTGAACCAGAAAAAAACTAAGATGGTAGTCAAAAATATGACACAAGATCGTAAATATGAGCTTGAAAGGAGGGCAGGTTTTGAGATTGTACCAAAGGTAAAATACCTAGGAGTTCAGGTTGCAGAATCAAATATGAAATTGTTTCAAAATAATTATGAGGTGTTGTGGCGAGAGGTGCAAAAAGACATGGAGACTTGGAAAAAACTGCAGCTGTCTTTACTTGGAAGAATAGCAGCAGTTAAGATGAATATTTTGCCAAGATTTCTTTTTTTGTTTCAAATGATTCCGGTGCTCAAAAATGATAAACAACTAAAAGTATGGCAAACTGGAGTGAACAAGTTTGTCTGGAACGAGAAAAAACCAAGAGTAAAATTGAAAATTATGCAAGACGTTCCAGAAAGGGGAGGTCTTAAACTTCCAAACCTACAGTTATATTATGATGCAGCAGCTTTGACTTTAACAAGCGATTGGTTTGGAGGAAAAAAGACTGGAATATTAAATGCAGAAAGTTTCGATTTGGAATTTGGATGGCACGCTTACTTATTTTATGACAGTAAAGTGGATAAAGTATTTAAAAGCCATATACTTAGAGATTCTTTGTTGAGAGTTTGGAAGAAGCACCGAATCAATTGGGATTATAAAATACCGCTATGGCTGGATCTTGGTCATACTTTGTGGAATACAAATATAATGTCACTCGGGGGGTTTTTATATAAAGAGGTTCTTTTTACAGATGCGGGCAGATGGCAGCTGAAGACATTACAGACATTGTTGGCTGAAGGGATTAATTTAACTTGGTTACAATACAATCAATTGCAATGGAGATGGAAAGAGGACCAAAAAACTGGTATTATGGAGTATGAGGAAGAATTGGTCAGACATATAAAAGAGAAAGGCCCAATGCATATTAAAAGACTTTATAATGTTTTGTTAGAAAGGGATTCAGAAACTGAACTAGTTAAAGATTGTATGATTAAGTGGGCACAAAATTTTGAGGAACCAGTGATGTTGGAAACATGGGAAAAAATTTGGGTTCAGAATGTTAAATTTACACAGTCGCAGAATTTGAGGGAAAATTTTTATAAAATGTTTTACAGATGGCATTTAGACCCCAAAAAATTGTCGTGTATGTACCCTAATGTGCAGCCTAAATGTTGGAGATGTGATTGTCTAGATGCTACATATTATCACGTTTGGTGGACCTGTAAGAAAGTTAAGCCTTTTTGGATAAAAATTTGGTGGGTCATGCAGAATGTTTTGAAGAAAAAAATTCAATTTTCTCCACAATTGTTTTTATTGGGTATAGTTAAGGGTTTTACATTGGGTGAAACAAAACTGATACTGCATATGATAACAGCAGCAAGACTGTTAATAGGTAAATACTGGAAAAATGAAGCGCTGCCCACGATTAAGGAATGGACTTTGAAGATGGCCAGTTTTGCAGAGATGGCGAAGATTTCAGCATATTTAAAAGATTGTTCACAAGAGACTTATGAATGGGAATGGAAGAGGTGGATAGATTATGTTCAGAACAAATATCAAACTAGGAAGTATTAAATAGCTTTTATCTGAAAAGGTTATATTAAGATAGAAATATTTTAAGGTAATGAGGATGAAAAATTTATCTGAAACTGTTATATTAAGATAGAAATATTTTAAGGTAATGAGGATGAGAATTTATGTGAAAATGTTATATTAAGATAGAAACAGCTTAATGTAATGATGATGAAAATTTATAAGGGGGAGGGAGGGGTTCAAGTTTTATATACAAAGGAGGGTTTTTCCTTTTATTTGATATGAGTATATTGTGTGGAAGTCTGGGGGAGAGGGGACGGTTAGGGTGGGTTAGGGAGGTTGGGAAGTTTGGGCTGGGATGAGGGGGGAAAAAAGGGGTGAAAATGTAATTGTAAAACTTTTGCAATAAAAAAAAATTATGTATTTATCTATCTTTTTATCTATCTATCTATCATTTATATCTATCTATCTATCTATCTATCTATCTATCTATCTATCTATGATCGATCGATCGATCTATTCATCCATCCATCCATCCATCCTGTATCTATCTATCTACAGTATCTACCATTTTATCTATCTATCTATCTATCTATC
>JAKOOJ010000024.1:3417500-3420000 GCA_022577455.1 Arizona elegans
ATCTATCTATCTATCTATGATCTATCTATCTATCTTTCTATCTATCCATCCATTCATGCATCCTGCATCTATCTATCATTTATTTCTATCTATCTATCTATCTATCTATCTATCTATCTATCTATCTATCTATCTATCTATCTATTTATCTATCTATCTATCTATCTATCTATCTATCTATTCATCCATCCATCCATCCTGCATCTATCTATCATTTATCTCTATCTATCTATCTATCTATCTATCTATCTATCTATCTATCTATCTATCTATCTATGATCTATCTATCTATCTATCTTTCTATCTATCCATCCATTCATGCATCCTGCATCTATCTATCATTTATTTCTGTCTATCTATCTATCTATCTATCTATCTATCTATCTATCTATCTATCTACCTACCTATCTATCTATCCATCCTTCCATCATTCACCGCCCTGAGTCCCTTCTGGGAGAAGGGCGGTATACAAATTAAATTAATAAATAAAATAAATAAATAAATTTATATCTATCTATCTATCTATCTATCTATCTATCTATCTATCTATCTATCTATCATCTATTCATCCACCCTCTATGTATCTATCTATCGATCTATCTATCTATCTATCTATCTATCTATCTATTCATCTATCCATCCATCCATAAATCCTGCATGTATCTATCATTTATATCTATCTATCTATCTATCTATCTATCCATCCGTCCATCCATCCATCCATAAATCCTCCATGTATCTATCATTTATCTCTCTCTCCATCCATCCATCCATCCTGTATCTATCTATTTATCTATCCATCCATCCATCCATCCTGCATCTACCTATCATTTATATCTATCTATCTATCTATCTATCTATCTATCTATCTATCTATCTATCTATCTATTTATCTACCTATGATCTATCTATCTATCTTTCTATCTATCCATCCATCAATGCAACCTGCATCTATCATTTATCTCTATCTATCTATCTATCCATCCATCCATCAATGCATCCTGCATCTATCTATCATTTATCTCTATCTATCTATCTATCCATCCATCCATCCATCCATCCATCCTGCATCTATCTATCATTTATATCTATCTATCTATCTATCTATCTATTCATCCATCCATCCTCTATCTATTTATCTATCTATCTATCCATCCATCCTCTATCTATCTATCTATCCCTCCATCCATCCATCCATCCATCCATCCAACCTGTATCAATATATCAATCTATCTATTTATCTATCTATCAATCTATCTATCTATCTCTATCTGTCTTTTTATCTATCTATCTATCATTTATATCTATCTATCTATCTATCTATCTATCTATCTATTCATCCATCCATCCATCCTGTATCTATCTATCTATCTATCTATCTATCTATCTATCTATCTATGATCTATCTATCTATCTATCTATCTATCTATTCATCCATCCATCCATCCTGCATCTATCTATCTACAGTATCTACCATTTTGTCTATTTATCTATCTATCTATCCATCCATACATCCTGTATCAATCTATCAATCTATCTATCTATCTGTCCATCCATCCATCCATCCATCCATCCATTCATCCATAAATCCTGCATGTATCTATCATTTCTCTCTCTCTTTCTCTATCTATCTATCCATCCATCCAACCTGTATCAATCTATCCATCTATCTATTTATCTATCTATCTATCTATCTACCTATCTATCTATCTCTATCTATCTTTTTATCTATCTATCTATCTATCTATCTATCTATTTATCTACCTATGATCTATCTATCTATCTTTCTATCTATCCATCCATCAATGCATCCTGCATCTATCATTTATCTCTATCTATCTATCTATCCATCCATCCATCAATGCATCCTGCATCTATCTATCATTTATCTCTATCTATCTATCTATCCATCCATCCATCCATCCATCCTGCATCTATCTATTATTTATATCTATCTATCTATCTATCTATTCATCCATCCATCCTCTATCTATTTATCTATCTATCTATCCATCCATACTCTATCTATCTATCTATCCATCCATCCATCCATCCATCCAACCTGTATCAATATATCAATCTATCTATTTATCTATCTATCTATCAATCTATCTATCTATCTCTATCTGTCTTTTTATCTATCTATCTATCATTTATATCTATCTATCTATCTATCTATCTATTCATCCATCCATCCATCCTGCATCTATCTATCTACAGTATCTACCCTTTTGTCTATTTATCTATCTATCTATCCATCCATACATCCTGTATCAATCTATCAATCTATCTATCTATCCATCCATCCATCCATCCATCCTGCATCTATCATTTATCTCTATCTGTCTATCTATCTATTTATCTATCTATCTATCCATCCATCCATCCATCCATCCATGCATCCTGCATCTATCTATCATTTATCTCTATCTATCTATCTATCTATCTATCTATCTATCTATCTATCTATCTATCTATCTATTCATCCATCCATCCATTC
>JAKOOJ010000024.1:3637500-3640000 GCA_022577455.1 Arizona elegans
TATCTACCTATCCATCTATCTATCTATCATCTATCTATCTACCTATCCATCTAGTTAATTATCCATCTATCCATCCATATCTCTCTCTCTCTGTTTATCTATCTATCCATCCATCTCTATCTATCTATCTATCTTTCTATCAATCTATCTATCTACCTATCCACCTTCTATCTTTCCATCCATCCATCCAGACAGCTATCATTCTATCTATCTATCTTTCTATCTATCTACCTATCTATCTATCTATCTATCTATCTATCTATCTATCTATCTCTCTATCTAGTTATTTATCCATCTATCCATCCATCCATCCATCCATCCAGATATCTATCTATCTATCTTCTATCTATCTATCTATCTATCTATCCATCCATCCATATCTATCTATCTATCTATCTATTTATCTATGTATCTATCTATCTATTTTTCTATCTATCTATCTATCTATCTATCTATCTATCTATCTATCTCTCTATCTACATATCTACCTATCCATCTTCTATCTTTCTCTCCATCCATCTCTATCTATCTATCTATCAATCTATCTATCCATCTTCTATCTATCTATCCATGCATATCTTCTATCTATCTATCTATCTACCTATCTATCATCTATCTGTCTATCTATCTATCTATCTATCTATCTATCTATCTATCTATCTATCTATCTATGTATCATCCATCTGTCTATATTTATGAATCTCTGTCATCTACATCTATCTATCTATCTATCTATCTATCTTTCTATCTATCCATCCATCCATCCATCCATCCATATCTATCTATCTATCTATCTATCTATCTCTCTATCTATCTATCTATCTATCTAGTTATTTATCCATCTATCCATCCATCTCTCTCTCTCTCTGTTTATCTATCTATCCATCCATCTCTATCTATCTATCTATCTATCTATCTATCTATCTATCTATCCATCCAGCTATCTATCTATCTATCTATCTATCTATCTATCTATCTATCTATCTATCTATCTATCTATTTATCTATCTATCTATCCATCTATCTATCTATCTATCTAGTTATTTATCCATCTATCCATCCATCCATCTATCTATCTATGTATCTATCTATCTATCTATCTATCTATCTATCTATCTATCTTCTATCTATCTATCTATCCATCCATCCATATCTATCTATCTATCTATCTATCTATCTATCTATCTATCTATCTCTCTATCTACATATCTACCTATCGATCTTCTATCTTTCTCTCCATCCATATCTATCTATCTATCTATCTATCTATCTATCCATCTTCTATCTATCTATCCATCCATATCTTCTATCTATCTATCTACCTATCTATCATCTATCTATCTATCTATCTATCTATCTATCTATCTATCTATCTATCTATGTATGTATCATCCATCTGTCTATATTTATGAATCTCTGTCATCTACATACATCTATCTATCTATCTATCTATCTATCTATCCATCTTTCTATCTATCCATCCATCCATCCATCCAACGATATCTATCTATCTATCTATCTATCTATCTATCTATCTATCTATCTATCCATCTAGTTATTTATCCATCTATCCATCCATCTCTCTCTCTGTTTATCTATCTATCCATCTATCTCTATCTATCTATCTATCTATCTATCTATCTATCTATCTATCTATCTATCTATCTATCTATCTAGTTATTTATCCATCTATCTATAATTCCATCCATCCATCCATCCATCCATCCAGCTATCTATCTATCTATCTATCTATCTATCTATCTATCTATCTATCTATCTAGTTATTTATCCATCTATCCATCCATCCATTCATCCTACAGCTATCTATCTATCTATCTATCTATCTATCTATCTATCTATCTATCTCCCTATCATTCATCTATCTATCTATCTATCTATCCATCCATATCTATCTATCTATCTATCTATCTATCTATCTATCTATCTACCTACCTATCCATCTTCTTTCTATCCATCCATACATCCATACAGCTATCATTCTATCTGTCTGTCTATCTATCTATCTATCCATCCATCCATCCATCCATCCATCCAGCTATCTATCTATCTATCTATCTATCTGTCTATGTATCTATCTATCTAGTTATTTATCCATCTATCCATCCATCCATTCATCCCTCCATCCATCCATCCATCCAGCTAACTATCTTTCTATCTATCTATCTATCTATCTATCTATCTATCTATCTATCTATCATCTATCTATCTACCTATCCATCTATCTATCTATCATCTATCTATCTACCTATCCATCTAGTTAATTATCCATCTATCCATCCATATCTCTCTCTCTCTGTTTATCTATCTATCCATCCATCTCTATCTATCTATCTATCTTTCTATCAATCTATCTATCTACCTATCCACCTTCTATCTTTCCATCCATCCATCCAGACAGCTATCATTCTATCTATCTATCTTTCTATCTATCTACCTATCTATCTATCTATCTATCTATCTATCTATCTATCTATCTATC
>JAKOOJ010000024.1:3717500-3722500 GCA_022577455.1 Arizona elegans
ATTCTGCATGACCCACCAAATTTTTACCCAAAAAGCCTTAACTTTCTTACAGGTCCACCAAACATGATAATATGTAGCGTCTAAGCAGTCACATCTCCAACATTTAGGCTGGGCACTAGGGTACATACACGACAATTTTTTTGGATCTAAATGCCATCTATAAAACATTTTATAGAAATTTTCCCGCAGATTCTGCGACTGTGTAAATTTAACATTCTGAACCCAAATTTTTTCCCATGTTTCCAACATCACTGGTTCCTCAAAATTTTGTGCCCACTTAACCATGCAGTCTTTAACTAGTTCAGTTTCTGAATCCCTTTCTAACAAAACATTATAAAGTCTTTTAATATGCATTGGGCCTTTCTCTTTTATATGTCTAACTAATTCTTCCTCATACATCATAATACCAGTTTTTTGGTCCTCTTTCCATCTCAATTGCAGTTGATTATATTGTAACCAAGTTAAATTAATCCCTTCAGCCAACAATGTCTGTAATGTCTTCAGCTGCCATCTGCCCGCATCTGTAAAAAGAACCTCTTTATATAAAAACCCCCCGAGTGACATTATATTTGTATTCCACAAGGTATGACCAAGATCCAGCCATAACGGTATTTTATAATTCCAGTTGTTTCGGTGCTTCTTCCAAACTCTCAGCAAAGAATCTCTAAGTATATGGCTTTTAAATACTTTATCCACTTTGCTGTCATAAAATAAGTAAGCGTGCCATCAAAATTCCAAATCAAAACTTTCTGCATTCAATATTCCAGTCTTTTTTCCTCCAAACCAATCACTTACTAAAGTCAAAGCTGTTGCATCATAATATAATTGTAGGTTTGGAAGTTTGAGACCTCCCCTTTCTGGGATGTCTTGCATAATTTTCATTTTTACTCTTGGTTTTTTCTCGTTCCAGACAAATTTGTTGATACCAGTTTGCCATGCTTTTAGTTGTTTAGCGTTTTTGAGCACCGGAATCATTTGAAACAAAAAAAGAAATCTTGGCAAAATGTTCATCTTAACTGCTGCTATTCTTCCAAGTAAAGACAGCTGCAGTTTTTTCCAAATCTCCATATCTTTTTGCACCTCTCGCCACAACGCCTCATAGTTATTTTGAAACAATTTCATATTTGATTCTGCAACCTGAACTCCTAGATATTTTACCTTTGGTACAATCTCAAAACCTGCCCTCCTTTCTAACTCCAGTTTACGATCTTGTGTCATATTTTTAACTACCATCTTAGTTTTTCTCTGATTCAATCTGAAACCTGAAACTTTACCAAAGTCTTGTATAATGTCCTTCATCTGGATTATCGATTCCATTGGCTGTGTTAGGGTAACAACCAGATCGTCTGCAAATGCCTTTATTCTGTAATCCTCTTGCCTTATCATTATACCTTTCAATGTGTTAGAATCCCTTATTGTATTTAACAAGACTTCTAGTGTTAAAATGAACAACAATGGGGACAGTGGACATCCCTGTCTTGTACCTTTTTCAATTTTAAACTCTGTTGTCAAACTTCCATTGATAATGATCTGTGCCTTTTGCTCTTGATAAATTGCTGAGACCGCCTGTATATATTGGTCCCCAAAATCCATCTTTTTTAATGTCTTTAATAGAAAATTCCAATCCACTCTATCAAAGGCCTTCTCTGCATCCAGAAAGACCAGCACTGCAGGGATCTGTTTATTCTTCTCAAGATATTCCAATAAATCTATTACTTGCCTTACATTGTCCTTCATGTGCCTACCCTCAATAAATCCCGCTTGGTCATCATGAATCACCTTTTGAATTACTGGCATCAGTCTGTTGGCTAATACTTTTGCGTAAATTTTATAATCCGTATTCAAAAGAGATATTGGTCTGTAATTCTCCGGTTTTTTGGGACCTGCTTGCTCTTTTGGTATCAAAGAAATATAAGCTGTAGTCCACGATGGAGGTACTTTTCCCCCTTGTTGTATGTTACAAAATAAGTCTCTGAGTTGTTCCACCATTTCTGCCTGTAAAGTTTTATAATACACTGCTGTCAGACCATCCGTTCCAGGAGCTTTGGCTGTTTTTAATTGTTTTATTGCTGCTATTATCTCCTCCTCTGTTATGGGATAATCCATTCTTTCCTTTTGTTGTTCAGTGATTTTTGTAACTCTTTTATTGTCCAAATATTTTTCTATAAGTCCATTCTGCACCTCCTCTCTGGCATATAGTTTAGTGTAATATTGAAGAAAGGCTTCTTTTATTAAATTCTGTTGAAAAACTTCTTTCCCCCCAATATCAACACTATCAATAGTCCGTATGCTTTGTTTCTTCCTTAATGTGTAAGCCAACCACCTGCCTGGTTTATTAGCATTGCAGAATGTATTATGCTTCGCATATTGTAAGTTTGTTGCAACTTGTTCCGCTATAAGCATTTGGAATTGGTCTTTCAGAAGTTTTATAACACTAAGTATTCTTTCATCTGTTGGGTTTTTAATAAGTAACTGTTCTTTGTCCTTTATTTCTGCTTCCAATTCAAGTCTTTTCTTTTGTCGAATCCGCTTATGTTTAGAGTTCATATATATAAGCACCCCTCTCATATAAGCTTTGCTTGCGTCCCACACAATTTCCATTGGGGTGCCTTTATTCAAGTTCATTTCAAAAAACTCTTTCAGATGCTTTTTAAGTTCTATTATATTTTTCTCATATCTAAACAAGTTTTCATTTAATCTCCAAGAGCGTCTCTCATTCTTACATGTCTCAATTTCTATCCAGACTGGACTGTGATCAGTCAAAGTTCTTGGCAGAATCTTTGTTCTTTTTGTCCTAACAAGTAAGTCATCAGACAACAAAATAAAATCAATCCTGGAAAAGGATCTATGTCTGTCAGAAAAGAAAGTATAGTCCAGTTCTTTTGGGTTATGTATTCTCCAAATATCTTTTAATTCCAGGTCTTCTTTCATATCAAAAAAAGTCTGTGGTAATCTAATTCTTGATTTTGCCAAAGTCTTTTTATCTAATTTAGAGTCAATTACTCCATTCCAGTCTCCCATAATTAAAATAGATCTATAATCCCATTGAAGTATTTTAGTATGCAGCATTTTATAAAAATAGTCCTGTTGTTGATTAGGAGCATAAATTCCTATCAGAAGAATTTGACTATTAGCAGAAAGTAATTCAATTGCTACAAACCTACCATCTTGATCAGCTTCTATAAGTTTGGCTGTTAATTTTTTGTTTACATAAATAACCACACCATTCTTTTTTTGGTTAGTTGAGGATATAAAATGTGTTCCTAATTTGGAATTTTTCAAATAGTTTTGATCTTGAACTGTAATATGCGTTTCTTGTAAACAAATTATATCATTATTATGTTGTTTTAAATATGCAAATATTTTCTTCCTTTTTTGTGTTGCATTCAACCCATTCACATTCCAAGATAAACATTTAATCATCCTTATTCTCCTTCTGGAGCGAAGCGCAGAACCTTAGGATGTCATCTGAGATCCTCTGTCCTGCTTTTCCCACAGCCCCAGCCTTGTCTTGACTCTCCTGCTGTAACTTTTCTTTAAGTTCCTTGGCTTTTGCTCGAGTTATACGCTGATCCTTAACTTCGGCCGCCCAAGCCAGCTCCGAGATTGGAGAAGGTTCCAGCAAAGGCTCATCCAAAAAGCCTCCTTCAGCACCCTTCAGCTCTGCTAATTCCTGCTTAGATTGTTGTTCTTTAATCTCCAAAACTGTAGATGTGCGTGGGGATGGAGTTCTTTCTTTAAAGATGTCATTATAAAATTGCTCCGCCTTCTCCACAGTATTCAGACGGTGTTTCTCTCCCTTATATCTCAAAATTATGCCAGTTGGGGCGTCCCAACGAAATGGGATTTGATTATTCTGCAGTTCTTTAACAAGAAAACCATACTCTTTTCTAGATTTCAACATCTTAGGTGGGAGCTCCTTGTAAACTGTAATCTTGGATCCACTCACTTGCACAGAAGTGAGAAAAGATTTTTGCAAAATGTCATTTCTTATTGCTCTATCTGTAAAATATATGACCACATCTCTAGGCAGTTGTCTTTGTCTGGCCACCCACGAGTTAACTCTATAGATTTTATCTATTTTGCAAAAAACCATCTCAGGTTCAACTTTTAAAATCACAGCTAGGGCTTCAGCACAGATCTGTCTCAAATCTTGTCTCTCCTCTTCTCTAATTCCTCGAAGCCTTATAGCAAATTCCATTGCACGAAATTGCATCATAACAATATCATTCTCAACTCTCTGCATCTTGTCATCAACATCAAAAAATTTATGATCATTATTTTTCATCTTAGCATTAACTTCTAATTTAAATTCATCCACTTTTGTCTCAACTTTCATAATAAATCCTGCCAGACCAGACGCCACATCCGTTATTTTTTTGGTCACCATCTTTTGGCTCTGCTGCATTTCCTGCATGATTTCCTGTTGTGACTTTTGAATTTTTTCATCTATTTTATTTATTTTGTCATCCATGTCTTGAAATTTCTCATCCAAAATATTTGAGATGAATGCTTTTAATTCTCCCATATCCAAATCTTTTTTTTGGGCTTGTGACTGCATATCCTGCTTACGTGGGGGGGATCCCCCCCCCCTGTTTTGCCTTCTTGCTTTTTTGAAGCCATCCTGCCACGTAAGCTAGCTTTCTTAAAAAGGGAGGGTCCGCCTCTTCTGCCACCTCCACAATACCTTCTAAAAAAGTCCCCCAGAATTACTCAAAGCAAAGCTATAATGCAGCAAAGACAAGTAAAAGGGAGAGATTTTCCTCTTATTTCTGTTACAGCCGGAGCAACTCTGTAACAACTTTTTAACTTTGTAGCAAGACAAGATAACTTCACCAATCCACACCCACTAATTCATTTGCTGAGCGCCATATTTTTTCAATCACTTTCACTCATTCCGAGACTTTCACTTCAGTAAAAAAGTTCAGCAAAGGACTAATACTTGCAGTTCAAAGTTTCAGGGTTCAAGTGGATTGCGGATGTTTATTTGAGTTATTTCC
>JAKOOJ010000024.1:3770000-3772500 GCA_022577455.1 Arizona elegans
TATCTATCTATCTATCTATCTACATATCTACCTATCCATCTTCTATCTTTCTCTCCATCCATCTCTATCTATCTATCTATCAATCTATCTATCCATCTTCTATCTATCTATCCATCCATATCTTCTATCTATCTATCTATCTATCTATCTATCTATCTATCTATCTATCTATCTATCTATCTATGTATCATCCATCTGTCTATATTTATGAATTTCTGTCATCTACATCTATCTATCTATCTATCTATCTATCTATCTATCTATCTATCTATCTATCTTTCTATCTATCCATCCATCCATCCATATCTATCTATCTATCTATCTATCTATCTATCTATCTATCTATCTATCTATCTATCTATCTATCTATCTATCTACCTATCCATCTAGTTATTTATCCATCTAATCATCCAACTCTCTCTGTTTATTTATCTATCCGTCCATCTCTATCTATCTATCTATCTATCTATCTATCTATCTATCTATCTATCTATCTAGTTATTTATCCATCTATCTATCCATCCATCCATCCATCCAGCCATCCAGCTATCTATCTATCTATCTTCTATAAATCTATCTATCTATCTATCTATGTATCTAGTTATTTATCCATCTATCCATCCATCCAATCATCCTACAGCTATCTATCTATCTATCTATCTTTCTATCTATCTATCATCTATCTATCTAGTTATTTATCCATCTATCCATCCATCGATCCATCCATCCATACAGCCATCTATCTATCTTTCTATCTATCTATCTATCTATCTATCTATCTATCTATCTATCTATCTATTAATCTATCTATCTACCTATCCACCTTCTATCTATCCATCCATACATCCATACAGCTATCATTCTATCTATCTATCTATCTATCTATCTATCTATCTATCTATCTATCTATCTATCTAGTTATTTATCCATCTATCCATCCATCCATCCATCCAGCCAGCCAGCCAGCCAGCCAGCTATCTATCTATCTTTCTATCTATCTATCTATCTATCTATCTATCTATCTATCTATCTATCTACCTATCCATCTAGTTATTTATCCATCTATCCATCCAACTCTCTCTTTTTATTTAGCTATCCGTCCATCTCTATCTATCTATCTATCTATCTATCTATCTATCTATCTATCTATCTATCTATCTATCTATCTAGTTATTTATCCATCTATCCATCCATCCATCCATCCATCCATCCATTCATCCAGCTATCTATCTATCTATCTATCTATCTATCTATCTATCTATCTATCTATCTACATATCTACCTATCCATCTTCTATCTTTCTCTCCATCCATCTCTATCTATCTATCTATAAATATATCTATCCATCTTCTATCTATCTATCCATCCATATCTTCTATCTATCTATCTATCTATCTATCTATCTATCTATCTATCTATCTATCTATCTATCTATGTATCATCCATCTAGTTATTTATCCATGTATCCATCCAACTCTCTCTGTTTATTTATCTATCCGTCCATCTCTATCTATCTATCTATCTATCTATCTATCTATCTATCTATCTATCTATCTATCTATCTATCTAGTTATTTATCCATCTATCTATCTATCCATCCATCCATCCATCCATCCATTCAGCTATCTATCTATCTATCTATCTATCTATCTATCTATCTATCTAGTTATTTATCCATCTATCCATCCATCCATTCATCCTACAGCTATCTATCTATCTATCTATCTATCTATCTATCTATCTATCTATCTATCTACCTATCCTTCTTCTATCTATCTATCTATCTTTCGATCTATCTATCCATCCATATCTATCTATCTATCTATCTATCTACCTACCTACCTATCCATCTTCTTTCTATCCATCCATACATCCATACAGCTATCATTCTATCTGTCTGTCTGTCTGTCTGTCTGTCTGTCTGTCTGTCTATCTATCTATCTATCTATCTATCTATCTATCTATCTATCTATCTAGTTATTTATCCATCTATCCATCCATCCATTCATCCTAAAGCTATCTATCTATCTATCTATCTATCTATCTATCTATCTATCTATCTATCTATCTATCTATCTATCTGTCTATGTATCTATCTATCTAGTTATTTCTCCATCTATCCATCCATCAATCCATCCATCCATCCATCCAGCTATCTATCTTTCTATCTATCTATCTATCTATCTATCTATCTATCTCTCTATCTATCTATCTATCATCTATTTATCTAGTTATTTATCCATCTATCCATCCATCGATCCATCCATCCATACAGCCATCTATCTATCTTTGTATCTATCTATCTATCTATCTATCTATCTATCTATCTATCTACCTACCTACCTATCCATGTAGTTATTTATCCATCTATCCATCCATCTCTCTCTCTGTTTATCCATCTATCCATCCATCTCTATCTATCTATCTATCTATCTATCTATCTATCTATCTATCTATTAATCTATCTATCTACCTATCCACCTTCTATCTATCCATCCAT
>JAKOOJ010000024.1:3775000-3777500 GCA_022577455.1 Arizona elegans
ATCTATATATCTATCTATCTATCTCTCTAGTTATTTATCCATCTATCCATCCATCCAATCATCCTACAGCTATCTATCTATCTATCTATCTATCTATCTATCTATCTATCTATCTCCCTATCCTTCTTCTATCTATCTATCTATCTATCTATCTATCTATCCATCCATATCTATCTATCTATCTATCTATCTATCTATCTATCTATCTACCTACCTACCTATCCATCTTCTTTCTATCCATCCATACATCCATACAGCTATCATTCTATCTGTCTGTCTGTCTGTCTGTCTATCTATCTATCTATCTATCTATCTATCTATCTATCTATCTATCTAGTTATTTATCCATCTATCCATCCATCCATTCATCTTAAAGCTATCTATCTATCTATCTATCTATCTATCTATCTATCTATCTATCTATCTGTCTATGTATCTATCTATCTAGTTATTTCTCCATCTATCCATACATCCATCCATCCATCCATCCATCCATCCATCCATCCATCCAGCTAACTATCTATCTATCTATCTATCTATCTATCTATCTATCTATCTATCTATCTATCTATCTATGTATCATCCATCTGTCTATATTTATGAATTTCTGTCATCTACATCTATCTATCTATCTATCTATCTATCTATCTATCTATCTATCTATCTATCTATCTATCTAGTTATTTATCCATCTATCTATCTATCCATCCATCCATCCATCCATCCATTCAGCTATCTATCTATCTATCTATCTATCTATCTATCTATCTATCTATCTATCTACCTAGTTATTTATCCATCTATCCATCCATCCATTCATCCTACAGCTATCTATCTATCTATCTATCTATCTATCTATCTATCTATCTATCTACCTATCCTTCTTCTATCTATCTATCTATCTTTCGATCTATCTATCCATCCATATCTATCTATCTATCTATCTATCTATCTATCTATCTATCTATCTATCTACCTACCTATCCATCTTCTTTCTATCCATCCATACATCCATACAGCTATCATTCTGTCTGTCTGTCTGTCTGTCTGTCTGTCTGTCTGTCTGTCTATCTATCTATCTATCTATCTATCTATCTATCTATCTATCTAGTTATTTATCCATCTATCCATCCATCCATTCATCCTAAAGCTATCTATCTATCTATCTATCTATCTATCTATCTATCTATCTATCTATCTATCTATCTATCTGTCTATGTATCTATCTATCTAGTTATTTCTCCATCTATCCATCCATCAATCCATCCATCCATCCATCCAGCTATCTATCTTTCTATCTATCTATCTATCTATCTATCTATCTATCTATCTATCTATCTATCTCTCTATCTATCTATCTATCATCTATTTATCTAGTTATTTATCCATCTATCCATCCATCGATCCATCCATCCATACAGCCATCTATCTATCTTTGTATCTATCTATCTATCTATCTATCTATCTATCTATCTATCTATCTATCTATCTACCTACCTATCCATGTAGTTATTTATCCATCTATCCATCCATCTCTCTCTCTGTTTATCCATCTATCCATCCATCTCTATCTATCTATCTATCTATCTATCTATCTATCTATCTATCTATTAATCTATCTATCTACCTATCCACCTTCTATCTATCCATCCATACATCCATACAGCTATCATTCGATCTATCTTTCTATCTATCTATCTATCTATCTATCTATCTATCTATCTATGTATCTACATATCTACCTATCCATCTTCTATCTTTCTCTCCATCCATCTCTATCTATCTATCTATCAATCTATCTATCCATCTTCTATCTATCTATCCATCCATATCTTCTATCTATCTATCTATCTATCTATCTATCTATCTATCTATCTATCTATCTTTCTATCTATCCATCCATCCATCCATATCTATCTATCTATCTATCTATCTATCTATCTATCTATCTATCTACCTATCCATCTAGTTATTTATCCATCTATCCATCCAACTCTCTCTGTTTATTTATCTATCCGTCCATCTCTATCTATCTATCTATCTATCTATCTATCTATCTATCTATCTATCTATCTATCTAGTTATTTATCCATCTATCTATCCATCCATCCATCCATCCAGCCATCCAGCTATCTATCTATCTATCTTCTATAAATCTATCTATCTATCTATCTATGTATCTAGTTATTTATCCATCTATCCATCCATCCAATCATCCTACAGCTATCTATCTATCTATCTATCTATCTTTCTATCTATCTATCTATCTATCTATCTATCTATCTATCTATCTATCTATCTGTCTATGTATCTATCTATCTAGTTATTTCTCCATCTATCCATCCATCCATTCATCCATCCATCCATCCAGCTATCTATCTATCTCTCTATCTATCTATCTATCTATCTATCTATCTATCTTTCTATCTATCCATCCATCCATCCATCCATCCATCCATATCTATCTATCTATCTATCTATCTATCTATCTAGTTATTTA
>JAKOOJ010000024.1:3782500-3790000 GCA_022577455.1 Arizona elegans
CTATCTATCTATCTATCTATCTATCTATCTATCCATCTTCTATCTGTCTCTCCATCCATATCTATCAATCTATCTATCTATCTATCTATCTATCTATCTATCTATCTACCTACCTATCCATCTTCTATCTATCCATCCATACATCCATACAGCTATCACTCTCTCTATCTATCAATGTCTCTCTCTCTATCAATCTATCTATCTATCTATCTATCTATCTATCTATCTATCTATCTACCTATCCATCTTCTATCTGTCTCTCCATCCATATCTATCAATCAATCTATCTATCTATCTATCTCTCTATCTCTCTATCATCTATCTATCTAGTTATTTATCCATCTATCCATCCATCGATCCATCCATCCATCCAGCTATCTATCTATCTATCTATCTATCTATCTATCTATCTATCTATTATAAATCTATCTATCTATCTATCTATCTATTTTTATATATCTATCCATCTATGTATCTATCTAGTTATTTATCCATCTATCCATCCATCTATCCATCCATCCATACAGCCATCTATCTATCTATCTTTCTATCTATCTATCTATCTATCTATCTATCTATCTATCTATCTATCTATCCATCCATCCATCCATCCATCCATCCATCCATCCAGCTATTTATCTATCAATATCTACTTGTCTATCTATCTATCTATCTATCTATCTACCTATCCTTCTTCTATCTATCTATCTATCTATCTATCTATCTATCTATCTATCTATCTATCTATCTATCTATCTATCTAATTATTTATCCATCTATCCATCCATCCATTCATACACCCAGCTATCTATCTATCTGTCTGTCTGTCTATCTATCTATCTATCTATCTATCTATCTATCTATCTATCTACCTATCCATCTAGTTATTTAGCCATATATCCATCCAACTCTCTCTCTCTGTTTATCTATCTATCCATCCATAGCTATCTATCTATCTATCTACCTATCCTTCTTCTATCTATCTATCTATCTATCTATCTATCTATCTATCTATCCATCCATCCATCCATCCATCCATACAGCTATTTATCTATCAATATCTATCTGTCTATCTATCTTTCTATCTATCTATCTGTCTATCTACCTACCTATCCATCTTCTTTCTATCCATCCATACATCCATACAGCTATCATTCTATCTGTCTGTCTGTCTGTCTATCTATCTATCTATCTATCTATCTATCTATCTATCTATCTATCAATCTATCTATCTAGTTATTTATCCATCTATCCATCCATCCATTCATCTTAAAGCTATCTATCTATCTATCTATCTATCTATCTATCTATCTATCTATCTATCTATCTGTCTATGTATCTATCTATCTAGTTATTTCTCCATCTATCCATCCATCCATCCATCCATCCAGCTATCTATCTATCTATCTATCTATCTATCTATCTATCTATCTATCTATCTATCTATGTATCATCCATCTGTCTATATTTATGAATTTCTGTCATCTACATCTATCTATCTACCTATCTCTCTATCTATCTATCTATCTAGTTATTTATCCATCTATCCATCCATCTCTCTCTCTCTCTGTTTATCTATCTCTCCATCCATCTCTATCTATCTATCTATCTATCTATCTATCTATCTATCTATCTATCTAGTTATTTATCCATCTATCTATCTATCCATCCATCCATCCATCCATCCATTCAGCTATCTATCTATCTATCTATCTATCTATCTATCTATCTATCTATCTATCTACCTACCTACCTATCCATCTTCTATCTATCTAGTTATTTATCCATCTATCCATCCATCCATCCATCCATACAGCTATTTATCTATCAATATCTACCTGTCTATCTATCTTTCTATCTATCTATCTATCTATCTATCTATCTATCTATCTATCTATCTATCTACCTATCCTTCTTCTATCTATCTATCTATCTATCTATCTATCTATCTATCTATCTATCTAATTATTTATCCATCTATCCATCCATTCATTCATACACCCAGCTATCTATCTGTCTGTCTATCTATCTATCTATCTATCTATCTATCTATCTATCTATCTATCTATCTACCTACCTATCCATCTTCTTTCTATCCATCCATACATCCATACAGCTATCATTCTATCTGTCTATCTATCTATCTATCTATCTATCTATCTATCTATCTATCTATCTATCTACCTACCTATCCATCTTCTATCTGTCTCTCCATCCATATCTATCAATCAATCTATCTATCTATCTATCTATCTATCTATCTATCTATCTATCTATCTATCTACCTACCTACCTACCTATCCATCTTCTATCTATCCATCCATACATCCATACAGCTATCACTCTCTCTATCTATCAATATCTCTCTCTCTATCAATCTATCTATCTATCTATCTATCTATCTATCTATCTATCTATCTACCTATCCATCTTCTATCTGTCTCTCCATCCATATCTATCAATCAATCTATCTATCTATCTATCTCTCTATCTCTCTATCATCTATCTATCTAGTTATTTATCCATCTATCCATCCATCGATCCATCCATCCATCCAGCTATCTATCTATCTATCTATCTATCTATCTATCTATCTATCTATCTATCTATTATAAATCTATCTATCTATCTATCTATCTATTTTTATATATCTATCCATCTATGTATCTATCTAGTTATTTATCCATCTATCCATCCATCTATCCATCCATCCATACAGCCATCTATCTATCTATCTTTCTTTCTATCTATCTATCTATCTATCTATCTATCTATCTATCTATCCATCCATCCATCCATCCATCCATCCATCCAGCTATTTATCTATCAATATCTACTTGTCTATCTATCTATCTATCTATCTACCTATCCTTCTTCTATCTATCTATCTATCTATCTATCTATCTATCTATCTATCTATCTATCTATCTAATTATTTATCCATCTATCCATCCATCCATTCATACACCCAGCTATCTATCTATCTGTCTGTCTGTCTATCTATCTATCTATCTATCTATCTATCTATCTATCTATCTACCTATCCATCTAGTTATTTAGCCATATATCCATCCAACTCTCTCTCTCTGTTTATCTATCTATCCATCCATAGCTATCTATCTATCTATCTATCTATCTATCTATCTATCTATCTATCTATCTTTTATCTATCTTTCTATCTATCTATCTATCCATCCATCCATACAGCTATTTATCTATCAATATCTATCTGTCTATCTATCTTTCTATCTATCTATCTGTCTATCTACCTACCTATCCATCTTCTTTCTATCCATCCATACATCCATACAGCTATCATTCTATCTGTCTGTCTGTCTGTCTATCTATCTATCTATCTATCTATCAATCAATCTATCTATCTATCTAGTTATTTATCCATCTATCCATCCATCCATTCATCTTAAAGCTATCTATCTATCTATCTATCTATCTATCTATCTATCTATCTATCTATCTATCTGTCTATGTATCTATCTATCTAGTTATTTCTCCATCTATCCATCCATCCATCCATCCATCCATCCAGCTATCTATCTATCAATCTATCTATCTATCTATCTATCTATCTATCTATCTATCTATCTATCTATGTATCATCCATCTGTCTATATTTATGAATTTCTGTCATCTACATCTATCTATCTACCTATCTCTCTATCTATCTATCTATCTAGTTATTTATCCATCTATCCATCCATCTCTCTCTCTCTCTGTTTATCTATCTCTCCATCCATCTCTATCTATCTATCTATCTACCTACCTATCCATCTTCTTTCTATCCATCCATACATCCATACAGCTATCATTCTATCTGTCTGTCTATCTATCTATCTAT
Source organism: Arizona elegans (assembly GCA_022577455.1). Classification (NCBI taxonomy): domain Eukaryota; kingdom Metazoa; phylum Chordata; class Lepidosauria; order Squamata; family Colubridae; genus Arizona; species Arizona elegans. Next base: position 3,786,357 of record JAKOOJ010000024.1, read on the forward strand.
CTATCTATCTATCTATCTATCTATCTATCTATCTATCTAGTTATTTATCCATCTATCCATCCATCCATTCATCCTAAAGCTATCTATCTATCTATCTATCTATCTATCTATCTATCTATCTATCTATCTATCTGTCTGTCTATGTATCTATCTATCTACCTATCCATATTCTATCTGTCTCTCCATCCATATCTATCTATCTATCTATCTATCTATCTATCTATCTATCTACCTATCCATCTTCTTTCTATCCATCCATACATCCATACAGCTATCATTCTATCTGTCTATATATCTATCTATCTATCTATCTATCTATCTATCTATCTATCTATCTATCTAGTTATTTATCCATCTATCCATCCATCCATTCATCCTAAAGCTATCTATCTATCTATCTATCTATCTATCTATCTATCTATCTATCTATCTATCTATCTATCTGTCTATGTATCTATCTATCTACCTATCCATCTTCTATCTGTCTCTCCATCCATATCTATCAATCTATCTATCTATCTATCTATCTATCTATCTATCATCTATCTATCTAGTTATTTATCCATCTATCCATCCATTGATCCATCCATCCATACAGCCATCTATCTATCTTTCTATCTATCTATCTATCTATCTATCTATCTATCTATCTATCTACCTACCTATCCATCTTCTATCTATCTAGTTATTTATCCATCTATCCATCCATACAGCTATTTATCTATCAATATCTACCTGTCTATCTATCTATCTATCTATCTATCTATCTATCTATCTATCCACCTATCCTTCTTCTATCTATCTATCTATCTATCTATCTATCTATCTATCTATCTATCTAATTATTTATCCATCTATCCATCCATCCATTCATACACCCAGCTATCTATCTATCTGTCTATCTATCTATCTATCTATCTATCTATCTATCTATCTATCTATCTATCTATCTACCTATCCATCTAGTTATTTAGCCATCTATCCATCCAACTCTCTCTCTCTGTTTATCTATCTATCCATCCATATCTATCTATCTATCTATCTATCTATCTATCTATCTATCTATCTATCTATCTTTTATCTATCTATCTATCTATCTATCCATCCATCCATCCATCCATACAGCTATTTATCTATCAATATCTATCTGTCTATCTATCTATCTATCTATCTATCTATCTATCTATCTATCTAACTATCTATCCATCCAACCATAGCTATCTATCTATCTATTTTTCTATCTATCTATCTATCTATCTATCTATCTATCTATCTATCTATCTATCCTTCTTCTATCTATCTATCTATCTATCTATCTAATTATTTATTCATCTATCCATCCATCCATTCATACACCGAGCTATCTATCTATCTGTCTGTCTATCTATCTATCTATCTATCTATCTATCTATCTATCTATCTATCTATCTATCTATCCATCTTCTATCTGTCTCTCCATCCATATCTATCAATCTATCTATCTATCTATCTATCTATCTATCTATCTATCTACCTACCTATCCATCTTCTATCTATCCATCCATACATCCATACAGCTATCACTCTCTCTATCTATCAATATCTCTCTCTCTATCAATCTATCTATCTATCTATCTATCTATCTATCTATCTATCTATCTATCTACCTATCCATCTTCTATCTGTCTCTCCATCCATATCTATCAATCAATCTATCTATCTATCTATCTCTCTATCTCTCTATCATCTATCTATCTAGTTATTTATCCATCTATCCATCCATCTATCCATCCATCCATACAGCCATCTATCTATCTATCTTTCTATCTATCTATCTATCTATCTATCTATCTATCTATCTATCTATCCATCCATCCATCCATCCATCCATCCATCGATCCATCCAGCTATTTATCTATCAATATCTACTTGTCTATCTATCTATCTATCTATCTATCTATCTACCTATCCTTCTTCTATCTATCTATCTATCTATCTATCTATCTATCTATCTATCTATCTATCTATCTATCTATCTAATTATTTATCCATCTATCCATCCATCCATTCATACACCCAGCTATCTATCTATCTGTCTGTCTGTCTATCTATCTATCTATCTATCTATCTATCTATCTATCTATCTATCTACCTATCCATCTAGTTATTTAGCCATATATCCATCCAACTCTCTCTCTCTGTTTATCTATCTATCCATCCATAGCTATCTATCTATCTATCTACCTATCCTTCTTCTATCTATCTATCTATCTATCTATCTATCTATCTATCTATCCATCCATCCATCCATCCATCCATACAGCTATTTATCTATCAATATCTATCTGTCTATCTATCTTTCTATCTATCTATCTGTCTATCTACCTACCTATCCATCTTCTTTCTATCCATCCATACATCCATACAGCTATCATTCTATCTGTCTGTCTGTCTGTCTATCTATCTATCTATCTATCTATCTATCTATCTATCTATCTATCTATCAATCTATCTATCTAGTTATTTATCCATCTATCCATCCATCCATTCATCTTAAAGCTATCTATCTATCTATCTATCTATCTATCTATCTATCTATCTATCTATCTGTCTATGTATCTATCTATCTAGTTATTTCTCCATCTATCCATCCATCCATCCATCCATCCAGCTATCTATCTATCTATCTATCTATCTATCTATCTATCTATCTATCTATGTATCATCCATCTGTCTATATTTATGAATTTCTGTCATCTACATCTATCTATCTACCTATCTCTCTATCTATTTATCTATCTAGTTATTTATCCATCTATCCATCCATCTCTCTCTCTCTGTTTATCTATCTCTCCATCCATCTCTATCTATCTATCTATCTATCTATCTATCTATCTATCTATCTATCTATCTATCTATCTATCTCTCTAGTTATTTATCCATCTATCTATCCATCCATCCATCCATCCATCCATTCAGCTATCTATCTATCTATCTATCTATCTATCTATCTATCTACCTACCTACCTATCCATCTTCTATCTATCTAGTTATTTATCCATCTATCCATCCATCCATCCATCCATACAGCTATTTATCTATCAATATCTACCTGTCTATCTATCTTTCTATCTATCTATCTATCTATCTATCTATCTATCTATCTATCTATCTATCTACCTATCCTTCTTCTATCTATCTATCTATCTATCTATCTATCTATCTATCTAATTATTTATCCATCTATCCATCCATTCATTCATACACCCAGCTATCTATCTGTCTGTCTATCTATCTATCTATCTATCTATCTATCTATCTATCTATCTATCTATCTATCTACCTACCTATCCATCTTCTTTCTATCCATCCATACATCCATACAGCTATCATTCTATCTGTCTATCTATCTATCTATCTATCTATCTATCTATCTATCTATCTATCTATCTATCTACCTATCCATCTTCTATCTGTCTCTCCATCCATATCTATCAATCAATCTATCTATCTATCTATCTCTCTATCTCTCTATCATCTATCTATCTAGTTATTTATCCATCTATCCATCCATCGATCCATCCATCCATCCAGCTATCTATCTATCTATCTATCTATCTATCTATCTATCTATCTATCTATTATAAATCTATCTATCTATCTAT
>JAKOOJ010000024.1:3795000-3797500 GCA_022577455.1 Arizona elegans
TGTCTATCTGTCTGTCTCTGTCTGTCCTGTCTTTCTGTGTCTGTTTGTCTGTCTGTCTGTCTGTCTATCTATCTATCTATGTTCTATCTCTGTCTATCTATCTATCTATCTATCTATCTATCTATCTATCTATGTCTCTATCTACCTATCCATCTTCTATCTATCTATCTATCTATCTATCTATCTATCTATCTATCTTTCTACCTATCTCTGTCTGTCTATCTACCTATTCATCTTTTCTTTTTCTATCTATCTTCTATCTCTGTCAGTCTGTCTATCTATCTATCTACTCTATCTACTCTATACATCTATCTATCTATCTATCTATCTATCTATCTATCTATCTATCTATCATCTATCTTCTTTATCTGTCTGTCTGTCTGTCTCGGTCTGTCCTGTCTTTCTGTGTCTGTCTGTCTGTCTGTCTATCTATCTATCTATCTATCTACCTATCTATCTATCTATCTATGTATCTATCCATCTTCCATCTATCTATCTGTCTGTCTGTCTGTCTGTCTGTCTGTCTGTCTATCTATCTATCTATCTTCTACCTCTGTCTGTCTGTCTGACTATCTATCTACCTACCTACCTATCCATCTTCCATCTATCTATCTATCTATCTATCTATCTATCTATCTATCTATCTATCTATCTATCTATCTTCTACATCTGTCTGTCTGTCTATCTATCTACCTACATACCTATCCATTTTCTATCTATCTATCTATCTATCTATCTATCTATCTATCTATCTTCTATATCTGTCTGTCTGTCTGTCTCTGTCTGTTCTGTCTTTCTGTGTCTGTCTGTCTGTCTATCTACCTACCTACCTACCTATCCATTTTATATCTATCTGTCTATCTGTCTGTCTCTGTCTGTCCTGTCTTTCTGTGTCTGTTTGTCTGTCTGTCTGTCTGTCTGTCTATCTATCTATCTATGTTCTATCTCTGTCTATCTATCTATCTATCTATCTATCTATCTATCTATCTATCTATCTATCTATGTCTCTATCTACCTATCCATCTTCTATCTATCTATCTATCTATCTATCTATCTATCTATCTATCTATCTATCTTTCTACCTATCTCTGTCTGTCTATCTACCTATTCATCTTTTCTTTTTCTTTCTATCTATCTTCTATCTCTGTCAGTCTGTCTATCTATCTATCTACTCTATCTATCTATCCATCTTCCATCTATCTATCTATCTATCTATCTATCTATCTATCTATCTATCATCTATCTTCTATATCTGTCTGTCTGTCTGTCTGTCTCTGTCTGTCCTGTCTTTCTGTGTCTGTCTGTCTGTCTGTCTATCTATCTATCCATCTATCTACTCTATACATCTATCTATCTATCTATCTATCTATCTATCTATCTATCTATCTATCTATTTATCTATCTATCTATCTATCTCTGTCTGTCTATCTACCTATTCATCTTCTTTCTTTTTCTTTCTATCTATCTTCTATCTCTGTCAGTCTGTCTGTCTGTCTATCTATCTACTCTATCTATCTATCTATCCATCTTCCATCTATCTATCTATCTATCTATCTATCCATCTATCTATCTATCTATCTATCTATCTGCTACATCTGTCTGTCTGTCTGTGTCTGTTTGTCTGTCTATCTATCTTCCTATATACCTATCCATTTTCTATCTATCTGTCTGTCTGTCTGTCTGTCTATCTATCTATCTATCTATCTATCTATCTATCTATCTATCTTTTTTTTATTGAAAAAGTTTTAAAACAAACACAATTTCCCCACAACCCTCCCTCCCAACCCCCTCCCCCTCCCCGACTTCCCAGAGCAGAACACAAGGTATTTCTATTAACCTTTAACAATGAACTAAATTGCATAACCATTCATCAAACTAACACCCCCTAAAAAAAAATTCTTAACCCCCCATATATAAAATCTTATTTCTTAAACATAATACTTCTAATATCACTTATATAGCGCTTATACAAATAAAAGAAATCATTCATAAGCTATTTGATATTTTTTGGTCTGATACTTATTTTGTATATAATCAATCCATCTTCTCCAGTCCTGTATATACCTTTCTTGTGTGTGATCCTTCAGATATGCTGAAATTTTAGCCATTTCAGCTAAATTAGTTACTTTCAATATCCAATCATCAATAGTAGGCAAATAGTCCTTCTTCCAGTGTTGTGCTACCAACAATCTTGCTGCTGTTATCAAGTTCAAAATCAATTTAGTCTCTGCAACTGTACAGTCCGTAGTTATACCCATTAAGAACAACTGTGGAGTAAATTTCAGTCTCTTTTTAAAAATATTCTGCATCACCCACCAAATCTTTATCCAAAATGCTTTGATTTTTCTACAAGTCCACCATATATGATAATAAGTTGCATCATCACAATCACATCTCCAACATTTAGCTTGCACATTAGGATACATACATGATAATTTTTTGGGATCTAAGTGCCATCTATAGAACATTTTATAAAAATTTTCTCTTAAATTTTGTGCTT
>JAKOOJ010000024.1:3810000-3812500 GCA_022577455.1 Arizona elegans
CTATCCATCCATACATCCATACAGCTATCATTCTATCTGTCTGTCTGTCTGTCTATCTATCTATCTATCTATCGATCTATCTATCTATCTATCTATCAATCTATCTATCTAGTTATTTATCCATCTATCCATCCATCCATTCATCTTAAAGCTATCTATCTATCTATCTATCTATCTATCTATCTATCTATCTATCATCTATCTATCTATCTATCTGTCTATGTATCTATCTATCTAGTTATTTCTCCATCTATCCATCCATCCATCCATCCATCCATCCATCCATCCAGCTAACTATCTTTCTATCTATCTATCTATCTATCTATCTATCTATCTATCTATCTAGTTATTTATCCATCTATCCATCCATCTCTCTCTCTCTGTGTTTATCTATCTATCCATCCATCTCTATCTATCTATCTATCTATCTATCTATCTATCTATCTATCTATCTATCTAGTTATTTATCCATCTATCTATCCATCCATCCATCCATCCATCCATTCAGCTATCTATCTATCTATCTATCTATCTATCTATCTATCTATCATCTATCTATCTAGTTATTTATCCATCTATCCATCCATCGATCCATCCATCCATACAGCCATCTATCTATCTTTGTATCTATCTATCTATCTATCTATCTATCTATCTATCTATCTATCTATCTACCTATCCATGTAGTTATTTATCCATCTATCCATCCATCCATCCATCCATCCATCCATATAGCTATCTATCTATCAATATCTGTCTATCTATCTATCTATCTATCTATCTATCTATCTATCTATCTAGTTATTTATCCATCAATCCATCCATCCTCAAGCTATCTATCTATCTATCTATCTATCTATCTATCTATCTACCTAGACATCTTCTGTCCATCCATCCATCCATCCACCCAGCTATCTATCCATCTGTCTATCTTTCTATCTATCTATCTATCTATCTATCTATCTATCTATCTATCTATCTATCTATCTATCCATCCATATCTATCTATCTATCTATCTATCTACCTACCTATCCATCTTCTTTCTATCCATCCATACATCCATACAGCTATCATTCTATCTGTCTGTCTGTCTGTCTATCTATCTATCTATCTATCGATCTATCTATCTATCTATCTATCAATCTATCTATCTAGTTATTTATCCATCTATCCATCCATCCATTCATCTTAAAGCTATCTATCTATCTATCTATCTATCTATCTATCTATCATCTATCTATCTATCTATCTGTCTATGTATCTATCTATCTAGTTATTTCTCCATCTATCCATCCATCCATCCATCCATCCATCCATCCATCCATCCAGCTAACTATCTTTCTATCTATCTATCTATCTATCTATCTATCTATCTATCTATCTATCTATCTATCTAGTTATTTATCCATCTATCCATCCATCTCTCTCTCTGTGTTTATCTATCTATCCATCCATCTCTATCTATCTATCTATCTATCTATCTATCTATCTATCTATCTATCTATCTAGTTATTTATCCATCTATCTATCTATCCATCCATCCATCCATCCATCCATTCAGCTATCTATCTATCTATCTATCTATCTATCTCTCTATCATCTATCTATCTAGTTATTTATCCATCTATCCATCCATCGATCCATCCATCCATACAGCCATCTATCTATCTTTGTATCTATCTATCTATCTATCTATCTATCTATCTATCTATCTATCTACCTATCCATGTAGTTATTTATCCATCTATCCATCCATCCATCCATCCATCCATCCATATAGCTATCTATCTATCAATATCTGTCTATCTATCTATCTATCTATCTATCTATCTATCTATCTATCTAGTTATTTATCCATCAATCCATCCATCCTCAAGCTATCTATCTATCTATCTATCTATCTATCTATCTATCTATCTATCTACCTAGACATCTTCTGTCCATCCATCCATCCATCCACCCAGCTATCTATCCATCTGTCTATCTTTCTATCTATCTATCTATCCATCCATACATCCATACATCCTGCTATCTATCTATCTATCTATCTATCTATCTTCTATCTGTCTATCTTTCTATCTATCTATCCATCCATATCTATCTATCTATCTATCTATCTATCTATCTATCTATCTATCTATCTATCTATGTATCTACCTATCCATCTTCTATCTGTCTCTCCATCCATATCTATCTATCTATCTATCTATCTATCTATCTATCTATCTATCTATCTATTTATTTATCTATCTAATTATATATCCATCTATCCGTCAATCCATCCATCCACCCAGCTATCTATCTGTCTATCTATCTATCTATCTATCTATCTATCTATCTATCTATCTATCTAACTATCTATCCATCCAACCATAGCTATCTATCTATCTATTTTTCTATCTATCTATCTATCTATCTATCTATCTATCTATCTATCTATCTATCTACCTATCCTTCTTCTATCTATCTATCTATCTATCTATCTATCTATCTATCTAT
>JAKOOJ010000024.1:3840000-3842500 GCA_022577455.1 Arizona elegans
TCTTCTATCTATCCATCCATACATCCATACAGCTATCACTCTATCTATCTATCAATATCTGTCTATCTATATATCTATCTACCTATCCTTCTATCTATCTATCTATCTATCTATCTATCTATCTATCTATCTATCTATCTATCTAATTATTTATCCATCTATCCATCCATCCATTCATACACCCAGCTAACTATCTATCTGTCTGTCTATCTATCTATCTATCTATCTATCTATCTATCTATCTATCTATCTATCTACCTATCCATCTAGTTATTTATCCATCTATCCATCCAACTCTCTCTCTCTGTTTATCTATCTATCCATCCATATCTATCTATCTATCTATCTATCTATCTATCTATCTATCTATCTTTTATCTATCTATCTATCTATCTATCCATCCATCCATCCATCCATCCATCCATCCATCCATCCATCCAGCTATTTATCTATCAATATCTATCTGTCTATCTATCTTTCTATCTATCTATCTACCTATCTATCTATCTATCTATCTATCCATCCAACCATAGCTATCTATCTATCTATTTTTCTATCTATCTATCTATCTATTTTTCTATCTATCTATCTATCTATCTATCTATCTATCTATCTTTTTTTTTTAATTGAAAAAGTTTTCAAATACAAGTTTTTCCCCCTTTCCCCCCCCCCCTCTTCCCTAACCCACCCTTTCCACCCAACCCCCCCTGTGACTTCTTCACAACAATAGGCTATTTCATAACTAGTTACATACATAATATCATCCCTTTCCCTTAATCCCTTCTCGGAATACTGACCCTTAACTTGTTAATCTTATAACTCCCATTTTTACGGTAATCTGCCCTTTTTCTCCTCCCCTAAACTTATTGAGTATTATTACAAATTAACCTTTAATCTTTTATATATATTAATATAACATTTTAAATCGGCCTTCTCCCTGCAACCAAATTTGTTCAATTCTGTCCACTTCCTCCACTCCTCTAAATATATGACTTGAAATCAGACAATACAATTCTAAATATAATCCACTACCCACTTTACTAGAATATACACATATCTATATATGCATCCCATTTTATAACAATCAGTAAACTAACCTATTTCAGCCCTTCAATTCCTACAAAATCATGCAATACGATTCTAAATATAATCAACTGCCCACTTTACTAAGATATACACATATCTATATATGCATTTCATTATGTAAAAAGAGAAAAGACAATAACTTTAAGTTTATGATCCATATAATATCTTCTTTGATGTCTTTCCACTAGATTGTTAAATCCATCACCCATAATAGGGTAAAATAACATGCTGGTGCAACAGTTTGTTCAAAATCTTCAGTCATCTTCTGCCCCCATCAGTAGTAGATATCCTCACACCTGTATAAAAGTAAAAACAACCACCCGAGTGACATTATAATTATGAATATATCCGTATGGTTATAGTTGTGGTATTCATCAGGATTGTAAATTCCCGTCATCCTACTGAGTAACATCCAGATCTTCTGCATGCCCCAGCAAAACTCTCCTGCCTTATAACTCAAAGTAGTTATAATATATTTCCAAGAGAAAAAAAAAGTAAATAAGAAAAAATTAGATGATTCAAATCCAACAAAGTGAGGCTCTTTCCACTTCCCAAAATCATGGCCTTGCAGAGATCTGCCACAATCCTCAGGATAGTATCAGACAATTGTTCGCCACCACTGTCTTTTCTAATATTCATTCATTTTTTAAAGCGCCTGGCTTCACTGTTGCTTAGTTTGGAAATTGCTGTTTCTATAAGATCTGTTTCTTTTCTTTTTCTTTTTCGGGTTGAATTTCCATCCTCTTTTCTTGCTTACCAATTGTATATCTGCTGGTTGATTTTCATTCTGCTTTGTGGATTGTTCTTGTTGGGTTAATTTTATCATCTCATCTTTCTTCTCCATCACTTGTATATCAACTGATTGATTTGCGCACTTGTCTGTGACTTGATGATTCATCACCTTGGGTTCGGATGACACTGCTCTCTTATTTATAAACAGTCCAGCTGGGATCTCCAAGGAGTCCAAAGACAATTTATCCATCACAGCCTCTGTAATTTGATGTTTTCCTTTTATTTCCAACTCCTTTTGCTTATCCTGTATTATGCCTAAAGGTGTTAAATTCATTTTTAGAATTTTTTGATAAAAATCTTCCGCTTTTTCAACAGTGTGCAATTGATATCTTACGCCTTGATATCTCAATATTAAACCAGCTGGGATGTCCCACCTGAATAGGATATTTCTTTTTTTTAATTCAGTCACTAAAAAGCCAAATTTCTTCCTCTCCATTAACATCTTGGGCGGGAGCTCCTTGAAAATCCAAATCTTTCTTCCATGAAATTGCAAATTGGAATTAAAAGAGTTCTGCACAATATTATTCCTAATTTCTTTATCTGTAAAATAGATCACCACATCTCTAGGCAGTTGCCTTTGCTTTGCCCACCAGGAGTTTATTCTATAAATTCTATCAATCCT
>JAKOOJ010000024.1:3852500-3867500 GCA_022577455.1 Arizona elegans
AAAATTTGTAAGGGGGAGGGAAGGGTTCAAGTTTTATATACAAAGGAGGGTTTTTTCCTTTTATCTGACATGAGTATACTAGGAAGTCTGGGGGGAGGGGAGGGTTAGGGTGGGTTAGGGAGGTTGGGAAGATTGGGGGGGTTGTGGGGGGGGGGAAAAGGGTAGAAAATGTAACTGTAAAACTTTTGCAATAAAAAAAAATCTATCTGTCTATCTATCTATCTATCTATCTATCTATCTATCTATCCATCCATATCTATCTATCTATCTATCTATCTATCTATCTATCTATCTATCTATCTAGTTATTTATCCATCTATCCATCCATTCATCCATACAGCTATTTATCTATCAATATCTACCTGTCTATCTATCTATCTTTCTATCTATCTATCTATCTATCTATCTATCTATCTATCTATCTATCTATCTATCCATCCAACCATAGCTATCTATCTATCTATTTTTCTATCTATCTATCTATTTTTCTATCTATCTATCTATCTATCTATCTATCTATCTATCTATCTATATCTATCTATCTATCTATCTATCTATCTATCTATCTAGTTATTTATCCATTTATCCATCCATCCATCCATACAGCTATCTGTCTATCAATATCGGTCTATCTATCTATCTATCTATCTATCTATCTATCTATCTATCTATCTAGTTATTTATCCATCAATCCATCCATCCATTCATCCTAAAGCTATCTATCTATCTATCTATCTATCTATCTATCTATCTATCTAGTTATTTATCCATCTATCCATCCATCCATCCATCCAGCTATCTATCTATCTATCTATCTATCTATCTATCTATCTATCTATCTATCTATCTATCTATCTATCTATCTATCATCTATCTATCTACCTATCCATCTTCTATCTGTCTCTCCATCCATATCTATCTATCTATCTATCTATCTATCTATCTATCTATCTATCAATCTCTCTATCTATCTACTTTTCTATCAATCTATCTATCTATCTATCTATCATCTATCTATCTAGTTATTTATCCATCTATCCATCCATCCATCCATCCAGCTATCTATCTATCTATCTATCTATCTATCTATCTATCTATCTATCTATCTATCTATCATCTATCTATCTACCTATCCATCTTCTATCTGTCTCTCCATCCATATCTATCTATCTATCTATCTATCTATCTATCTATCCATCCATATCTATCTATCTATCTATCTATCTATCTATCTATCTATCTAGTTATTTATCCATCTATCCATCCATTCATCCATACAGCTATTTATCTATCAATATCTACCTGTCTATCTATCTATCTTTCTATCTATCTATCTATCTATCTATCTATCTATCTATCTATCCATCCAACCATAGCTATCTATCTATCTATTTTTCTATCTATCTATCTATTTTTCTATCTATCTATCTATCTATCTATCTATCTATATCTATCTATCTATCTATATATCTATCTATCTATCTATCTATCTAGTTATTTATCCATTTATCCATCCATCCATCCATACAGCTATCTGTCTATCAATATCGGTCTATCTATCTATCTATCTATCTATCTATCTATCTATCTAGTTATTTATCCATCAATCCATCCATCCATTCATCCTAAAGCTATCTATCTATCTATCTATCTATCTATCTATCTATCTATCTATCTATCTATCTAGTTATTTATCCATCTATCCATCCATCCATCCATCCAGCTATCTATCTATCTATCTATCTATCTATCTATCTATCTATCTATCTATCTATCTATCATCTATCTATCTACCTATCCATCTTCTATCTGTCTCTCCATCCATATCTATCTATCTATCTATCTATCTATCTATCTATCTATCAATCTCTCTATCTATCTACTTTTCTATCAATCTATCTATCTATCTATCTATCATCTATCTATCTAGTTATTTATCCATCTATCCATCCATCGATCCATCGATCCATACAGCCATCTATCTATCTATCTATCTTTCTTTCTATCTATCTATCTATCTATCTATCTATCTATCTATCTATCTACCTACCTACCTACCTACCTATCCATCTTCTATCTATCCATCCATACATCCATACAGCTATCACTCTATCTATCTATCACTCTATCTATCTATCAATATCTGTCTATCTATCTATCTATCTACCTATCCTTCTATCTATCTATCTATCTATCTATCTATCTATCTATCTATCTATCTATCTAATTATTTATCCATCTATCCATCCATCCATTCATACACCCAGCTAACTATCTATCTGTCTGTCTGTCTATCTATCTATCTATCTATCTATCTATCTATCTATCTATCTATCTACCTATCCATCTAGTTATTTATCCATCTATCCATCCAACTCTCTCTCTCTGTTTATCTATCTATCATCCATATCTATCTATCTATCTATCCATCCATCCATCCATCCATCCATCCATCCATCCATACAGCTATTTATCTATCAATATCTATCTGTCTATCTATCTTTCTATCTATCTATCTATCTACCTATCTATCTATCTATCTATCTATCCATCCAACCATAGCTATCTATCTATCTATTTTTCTATCTATCTATCTAGCTATTTTTCTATCTATCTATCTATCTATCTATCTATCTATCTATCTATCTATCTATCTAGTTATTTATCCATTTATCCACCCATCCATCCATACAGCTATCTGTCTATCAATATCGGTCTATCTATCTATCTATCTATCTATCTATCTATCTAGTTATTTATCCATCAATCCATCCATCCATTCATCCTAAAGCTATCTATCTATCTATCTATCTATCTATCTATCTATCTATCTATCTATCTATCTATCTAACTATCTATCTAACTATCTATCTATCTATCTATCTATCTAGTTATTTATCCATCTATCCATCCATCCATCCAGCTATCTATCTATCTATCTATCTATCTATCTATCTATCTATCTATCTATCTATCTATCTATCTATCTACCTATCTAATTATTTATCCATCTATCCATCTATCCATCCATACAGCTATTTATCTATCTATATCCACCTGTCTATCTATCTATCTATCTATCTATCTATCTATCTATCTATCCATCCAACCATAGCTATCTATCTATCTATTTTTCTATCTATCTATCTATCTATTTTTCTATCTATCTATCTATCTATCTATCTATCTATCTATCTAGTTATTTATCCATTTATCCATCCATCCATCCATACAGCTATCTGTCTATCAATATCGGTCTATCTATCTATCTATCTATCTATCTATCTATCTATCTATCTAGTTATTTATCCATCAATCCATCCATCCATTCATCCTAAAGCTATCTATCTATCTATCTATCAATATCTGTCTCTCTTTCAATCTATCTATCTTTCTATCTATCTATCTATCTATCTATCTATATAACTATCCATCTTCTATCTGTCTCTCCATCCATATCTATCTATCTATCTATCTATCTATCTATCTATCTATCTATCTAGTTATTTATCCATCAATCCATCCATCCTACAGCTATCTATCTATCTATCTATCTATCTATCTATCTATCTATCTATCATCTATCTATCTATCTATCTATCTATCATCTATCTATCTAGTTATTTATCCATCTATCCATCCATCGATCCATCCATCCATACAGCCATCTATCTATCTTTCTTTCTTTCTTTCTTTCTATCTATCTATCTACCTACCTACCTATCCATCTTCTATCTATCCATCCATACATCCATACATACAGCTATCTATCTATCAATACCTGTCTATCTATCTATCTATCTATCTATCTATCTATCTATCTATCTATCTATCTATCTATCTACCTATCCATCTTCTATCTGTCTCTCCATCCCTATCTATCTATCTATCTATCTATCTATCTATCTATCTATCTATCTAGTTATTTATCCATCCATTCATCCTACAGCTAGCTATCTATCTATCTATCTATCTATCTATCTATCTATCTATGTACCTATCCTTCTTCTACCTACCTACCTACCTACCTATCTATCTATCTATCTATCTATCTATCTATCTATCTATCTATCTATTTATCCATCTATCTATCTATCCATCCATCCATACACCCAGCTATCTATCTATCTATCTATCTATCTATCTATCTATCTATCTATCTATCTAGTTATTTATCCATCAATCCATCCATCCTACAGCTATCTATCTATCTATCTGCCTAGACTTCTTCTGTCCATCCATCCATTCATCCACCCAGCTATCTATCCATCTGTCTATCTATCTATCTATCTATCATCTATCTATCTAGTTATTTATCCATCTATCCATCCATCAATACATCCATCTATACAGCCATCTATCTATTTTTGTTTCTATCTATCTATCTATCTATCTATCTATCTAACTATCTATCTATCTATCTACCTACCTACCTACCTATCCATCTTCTATCTATCCATTCATACATCCATACAGCTATCACTCTATCTATCTATCAATATCTATCTCTCTTTCAATCTATCTATCTTTCTATCTATCTATCTATCTATCTATCTATCTATCTATCTATCCATCCATATCTATCTATCTATCTATCTATCTATCTATCTATCTATCTATCTATCCATCTATCTAGTTATTTATCCATCAATCCATCCATCCTACAGCTATCTATCTATCTATCTGCCTTGACTTCTTCTGTCCATCCATCCATTCATCCACCCAGCTATCTATCCATCTGTCTATCTATCTATCTATCTATCTATCTATCATCTATCTATCTAGTTATTTATCCATCTATCCATCCATCAATACATCCATCTATACAGCCATCTATCTATTTTTGTTTCTATCTATCTATCTATCTATCTATCTAACTATCTATCTATCTATCTACCTACCTACCTACCTATCCATCTTCTATCTATCCATTCATACATCCATACAGCTATCACTCTATCTATCTATCAATATCTATCTCTCTTTCAATCTATCTATCTTTCTATCTATCTATCTATCTATCTATCTATCTATCTATCTATCTATCCATCCATATCTATCTATCTATCTATCTATCTATCTATCTATCTATCTATCTATCTATCCATCTATCTAGTTATTTATCCATCAATCCATCCATCCTACAGCTATCTATCTATCTATCTGCCTTGACTTCTTCTGTCCATCCATCCATTCATCCACCCAGCTATCTATCCATCTGTCTATCTATCTATCTATCTATCTATCTATCATCTATCTATCTAGTTATTTATCCATCTATCCATCCATCAATACATCCATCTATACAGCCATCTATCTATTTTTGTTTCTATCTATCTATCTATCTATCTATCTAACTATCTATCTATCTATCTACCTACCTACCTACCTATCCATCTTCTATCTATCCATTCATACATCCATACAGCTATCACTCTATCTATCTATCAATATCTGTCTCTCTTTCAATCTATCTATCTTTCTATCTATCTATCTATCTATCTATCTATCTATCTATCTATCTATCTATCTATATAACTATCCATCTTCTATCTGTCTCTCCATCCATATCTATCTATCTATCTATCTATCTATCTATCTATCTATCTATCTATCATCTATCTATCTATCTATCTATCTATCTATCTATCATCTATCTATCTAGTTATTTATCCATCTATCCATCCATCGATCCATCCATCCATACAGCCATCTATCTATCTTTCTTTCTTTCTTTCTTTCTATCTATCTATCTACCTACCTACCTATCCATCTTCTATCTATCCATCCATACATCCATACATACAGCTATCTATCTATCAATACCTGTCTATCTATCTATCTATCTATCTATCTATCTATCTATCTATCTATCTAGTTATTTATCCATCAATCCATCCATCCTACAGCTATCTATCTATCTATCTATCAGCCTAGACTTCTTCTGTCCATCCATCCATCCATCCACCCAGCTATCTATCCATCTGTCTATCTATCTATCATCTATCTATCTAGATATTTATCCATCTATCCATCCATCAATACATCCATCTATACAGCCATCTATCTATTTTTGTTTCGATCTATCTATCTATCTATCTATCTATCGATCTATCTATCTATCTATCTACCTACCTACCTATCCATCTTCTATGTATCCATTCATACATCCATACAGCTATCACTCTTATCTATCTATCAATATCTGTCTCTCTATCAATCTATCTATCTTTCTATCTATCTATCTATCTATCTATCTATCTATCTATCTATCTATCTAGTTATTTATCCATCAATCCATCCATCCTACAGCTATCTATCTATCTATCTATCTATCTTTTATCTATCTTTTATCTATCTATCTATCTATCTATCTATCTATCCATCCATCCATCCATCCATCCATCCATCCATCCATCCATACAGCTATTTATCTATCAATATCTATCTGTTTATCTATCTTTCTATCTATCTACCTATCTATCTATCTATCTATCTATCTATCTATCCATTCAAACATAGCTATCTATCTATCTATTTTTCTATCTATCTATCTATCTATTTTTCTATCTATCTATCTATCTATCTATCTATCTATCTATCTATCTATCTAGTTATTTATCCATTTATCCACCCATCCATCCATACAGCTATCTGTCTTTCAATATCGGTCTATCTATCTATCTATCTATCTATCTATCTATCTATCTATCTAGTTATTTATCCATCAATCCATCCATCCATTCATCCTAAAGCTATCTATCTATCTATCTATCTATCTATCTATCTATCTATCTATCTATCAATCAATCTATCTATCTATCTATCTATCTCGTTATTTATCCATCTATCCATCCATCCATCCAGCTATCTATCTATCTATCTATCTATCTATCTATCTGTCTATCTATGTATCTATCTATCGATCTATCTATCTATCTATCTATCTTTTATCTATCTATCTATCTATCTATCTATCTATCTATCTATCTATCTATCTAGTTATTTATCCATCTATCCATCTATCCATCCATACAGCTATTTATCTATCTATATCTGCCTGTCTATCTATCTATCTATCTATCTATTTATCTATCTATCTATCCATCCAACCATAGCTATCTATCTATCTATTTTTCTATCTATCTATCTAGCTATTTTTCTATCTATCTATGTATCTATCTATCTATCTATCTATCTATCTATCTAGTTATTTATCCATTTATCCATCCATCCATCCATACAGCTATCTGTCTATCAATATCGGTCTATCTATCTATCTATCTATCTATCTATCTATCTATCTATCTACCTAGTTATTTATCCATCAATCCATCCATCCATTCATCCTAAAGCTATCTATCTATCTATCTATCTATCTATCTATCTATCTATCTATCTATCTATCTATCTATCTATCAATCTATCTAGTTATTTATCCATCTATCCATCCATCCATCCATCCAGCTATCTATCTACCTACCTATCTATCTATCTATCTATCTATCTATCTATCTATCTATGTATCTATCTATCTATCTATCTATCTATCTATCTATCTATCTTTTATCTATCTATCTATCTATCTATCTATCTATCTATCTATCCATCCATCCATATCTATCTATCTATCTATCTATCTATCTATCTATCTATCTATCTATCTATCTAATTATTTATCCATCTATCCATCCATCCATCCACCCACCCAGCTATCTGTCTGTCTATCTCTCTCTCTCTCTCTCTCTCTCTCTCTCTTTCTATCTATCTATCATCTATCTATCTAGATATTTATCCATCTATCCATCCATCGATCCATACAGCCATACAGCCATCAATCTATCTATCTATCTATCTATCTATCTATCTATCTATCTATCTATTTATCTAGTTATTTATCCATCCATCCATTCATCCTACAGCTATCTATCTATCTATCTATCTATCTATCTATCTATCTATCTATCTATCCTTCTTCTACCTATCTATCTATCTATGTATGTATCTAATTATTTATCCATCTATCCATCCATCCATCCATCCATCCATATCTATCTATCTATCTATCTATCTATCTATCTATCTATCTATCTACCTATCCATCTTCTATCTGTCTCTCCATCCCTATCTATCTATCTATCTATCTATCTATCTATCTATCTATCTAGTTATTTATCCATCCATCCATTCATCCTACAGCTATCTATCTATCTATCTATCTATCTATCTATCTATCTATCTATGTACCTATCCTTCTTCTACCTACCTACCTACCTACCTATCTATCTATCTATGTATCTATCTATTTATCCATCTATCTATCTATCCATCCATCCATACACCCAGCTATCTATCTATCTATCTATCTATCTATCTATCTATCTATCTATCTAGTTATTTATCCATCAATCCATCCATCCTACAGCTATCTATCTATCTATCTGCCTAGACTTCTTCTGTCCATCCATCCATTCATCCACCCAGCTATCTATCCATCTGTCTATCTATCTATCTATCTATCATCTATCTATCTAGTTATTTATCCATCTATCCATCCATCAATACATCCATCTATACAGCCATCTATCTATTTTTGTTTCTATCTATCTATCTATCTATCTAACTATCTATCTATCTACCTACCTACCTACCTATCCATCTTCTATCTATCCATTCATACATCCATACAGCTATCACTCTATCTATCTATCAATATCTATCTCTCTTTCAATCTATCTATCTTTCTATCTATCTATCTATCTATCTATCTATCTATCTATCTATCCATCCATATCTATCTATCTATCTATCTATCTATCTATCTATCTATCTATCCATCTATCTAGTTATTTATCCATCAATCCATCCATCCTACAGCTATCTATCTATCTATCTGCCTTGACTTCTTCTGTCCATCCATCCATTCATCCACCCAGCTATCTATCCATCTGTCTATCTATCTATCTATCTATCTATCTATCATCTATCTATCTAGTTATTTATCCATCTATCCATCCATCAATACATCCATCTATACAGCCATCTATCTATTTTTGTTTCTATCTATCTATCTATCTATCTATCTATCTAACTATCTATCTATCTATCTACCTACCTACCTACCTATCCATCTTCTATCTATCCATTCATACATCCATACAGCTATCACTCTATCTATCTATCAATATCTGTCTCTCTTTCAATCTATCTATCTTTCTATCTATCTATCTATCTATCTATCTATCTATCTATCTATCTATCTATCTATCTATATAACTATCCATCTTCTATCTGTCTCTCCATCCATATCTATCTATCTATCTATCTATCTATCTATCTATCTATCTATCTAGTTATTTATCCATCAATCCATCCATCCTACAGCTATCTATCTATCTATCTATCTATCTATCTATCTATCATCTATCTATCTATCTATCTATCTATCATCTATCTATCTAGTTATTTATCCATCTATCCATCCATCGATCCATCCATCCATACAGCCATCTATCTATCTTTCTTTCTTTCTTTCTTTCTATCTATCTATCTACCTACCTATCCATCTTCTATCTATCCATCCATACATCCATACATACAGCTATCTATCTATCAATACCTGTCTATCTATCTATCTATCTATCTATCTATCTATCTATCTATCTAGTTATTTATCCATCAATCCATCCATCCTACAGCTATCTATCTATCTATCTATCAGCCTAGACTTCTTCTGTCCATCCATCCATCCATCCACCCAGCTATCTATCCATCTGTCTATCTATCTATCATCTATCTATCTAGATATTTATCCATCTATCCATCCATCAATACATCCATCTATACAGCCATCTATCTATTTTTGTTTCGATCTATCTATCTATCTATCTATCTATCTATCTATCTATCTATCTACCTACCTACCTATCCATCTTCTATGTATCCATTCATACATCCATACAGCTATCACTCTTATCTATCTATCAATATCTGTCTCTCTATCAATCTATCTATCTATCTATCTATCTATCTATCTATCTAGTTATTTATCCATCAATCCATCCATCCTACAGCTATCTATCTATCTATCTATCTATCTATCTATCTTTTATCTATCTATCTATCTATCTATCTATCTATCTATCCATCCATCCATCCATCCATCCATACAGCTATTTATCTATCAATATCTATCTGTCTATCTATCTATCTATCTATCTATCTATCTATCTATCTATCTATCAATCTATCTAGTTATTTATCCATCTATCCATCCATCCATCCATCCAGCTATCTATCTACCTATCTATCTATCTATCTATCTATCTATCTATCTATCTATGTATCTATCTATCTATCTATCTATCTATCTTTTATCTATCTATCTATCTATCTATCTATCTATCCATCCATCCATATCTATCTATCTATCTATCTATCTATCTATCTATCTAGTTATTTATCCATCTATCCATCTATCCATCCATACAGCTATTTATCTATCTATATCTACCTGTCTATCTATCTTTCTATCTATCTATCTATCTATCTATCTATCTATCTATCTATCTATCTATCTATCCATCCAACCATAGCTATCTATCTATCTATTTTTCTATCTATCTATCTATCTATTTTTCTATCTATCTATCTATCTATCTATCTATCTATCTATCTATCTATTTATTTATCTATCTAATTATATATCCATCTATCCGTCAATCCATCCATCCACCCAGCTATCTATCTGTCTATCTATCTATCTATCTATCTATCTATCTATCTATCTTTCTATCTATCATCTATCTATCTAGTTATTTATCCATCGATCCATCCATCCATACCGCCATCTATCTATCTTTCTTTCTATCTATCTATCTATCTATCTACCTACATATCCATCTTCTATCTATCCATCCATACATCCATACAGCTATCACTCTATCTATCTATCAATATCTGTCTATCTATCTATCTATCTACCTATCCTTCTATCTATCTATCTATCTATCTATCTATCTATCTATCTATCTATCTATCTATCTAATTATTTATCCATCTATCCATCCATCCATTCATACACCCAGCTAACTATCTATCTGTCTGTCTGTCTATCTATCTATCTATCTATCTATCTATCTATCTATCTATCTATCTACCTATCCATCTAGTTATTTATCCATCTATCCATCCAACTCTCTCTCTCTGTTTATCTATCTATCTATCCATCCATATCTATCTATCTATCTATCTGTCTATCTATCTATCTATCTATCTATCTTTTATCTATCTATCTATCTATCTATCCATCCATCCATCCATCCATCCATCCATCCATCCATCCATCCATCCATACAGCTATTTATCTATCAATATCTATCTGTCTATCTATCTTTCTATCTATCTATCTATCTATCTACCTATCTATCTATCTATCTATCCATCCAACCATAGCTATCTATCTATCTATTTTTCTATCTATCTATCTATCTATTTTTCTATCTATCTATCTATCTATCTATCTATCTATCTATCTATCTTTTTTTTTTAATTGAAAAAGTTTTCAAATACAAGTTTTTCCCCCTTTTCCCCCCCCCTCTTCCCTAACCCACCCTTTCCACCCAACGCCCCCTGTGACTTCTTCACAACAATAGGCTATTTCATAACTAGTTACATACATAATATCATCCCTTTCCCTTAATCCCTTCTCGGAATACTGACCCTTAACTTGTTAATCTTATAACTCCCATTTTTACGGTAATCTGCCCTTTTTCTCCTCCCCTAAACTTATTGAGTATTATTACAAATTAACCTTTAATCTTTTATATATATTAATATAACATTTTAAATCGGCCTTCTCCCTGCAACCAAATTTGTTCAATTCTGTCCACTTCCTCCACTCCTCTAAATATATGACTTGAAATCAGACAATACAATTCTAAATATAATCCACTACCCACTTTACTAGAATATACACATATCTATATATGCATCCCATTTTATAACAATCAGTAAACTAACCTATTTCAGCCCTTCAATTCCTACAAAATCATGCAATACGATTCTAAATATAATCAACTGCCCACTTTACTAAGATATACACATATCTATATATGCATTTCATTATGTAAAAAGAGAAAAGACAATAACTTTAAGTTTATGATCCATATAATATCTTCTTTGATGTCTTTCCACTAGATTGTTAAATCCATCACCCATAATAGGGTAAAATAACATGCTGGTGCAACAGTTTGTTCAAAATCTTCAGTCATCTTCTGCCCCCATCAGTAGTAGATATCCTCACACCTGTATAAAAGTAAAAACAACCACCCGAGTGACATTATAATTATGAATATATCCGTATGGTTATAGTTGTGGTATTCATCAGGATTGTAAATTCCCGTCATCCTACTGAGTAACATCCAGATCTTCTGCATGCCCCAGCAAAACTCTCCTGCCTTATAACTCAAAGTAGTTATAATATATTTCCAAGAGAAAAAAAAAGTAAATAAGAAAAAATTAGATGATTCAAATCCAACAAAGTGAGGCTCTTTCCACTTCCCAAAATCATGGCCTTGCAGAGATCTGCCACAATCCTCAGGATAGTATCAGACAATTGTTCGCCACCACTGTCTTTTCTAATATTCATTCATTTTTTAAAGCGCCTGGCTTCACTGTTGCTTAGTTTGGAAATTGCTGTTTCTATAAGATCTGTTTCTTTTCTTTTTCTTTTTCGGGTTGAATTTCCATCCTCTTTTCTTGCTTACCAATTGTATATCTGCTGGTTGATTTTCATTCTGCTTTGTGGATTGTTCTTGTTGGGTTAATTTTATCATCTCATCTTTCTTCTCCATCACTTGTATATCAACTGATTGATTTGCGCACTTGTCTGTGACTTGATGATTCATCACCTTGGGTTCGGATGACACTGCTCTCTTATTTATAAACAGTCCAGCTGGGATCTCCAAGGAGTCCAAAGACAATTTATCCATCACAGCCTCTGTAATTTGATGTTTTCCTTTTATTTCCAACTCCTTTTGCTTATCCTGTATTATGCCTAAAGGTGTTAAATTCATTTTTAGAATTTTTTGATAAAAATCTTCCGCTTTTTCAACAGTGTGCAATTGATATCTTACGCCTTGATATCTCAATATTAAACCAGCTGGGATGTCCCACCTGAATAGGATATTTCTTTTTTTTAATTCAGTCACTAAAAAGCCAAATTTCTTCCTCTCCATTAACATCTTGGGCGGGAGCTCCTTGAAAATCCAAATCTTTCTTCCATGAAATTGCAAATTGGAATTAAAAGAGTTCTGCACAATATTATTCCTAATTTCTTTATCTGTAAAATAGATCACCACATCTCTAGGCAGTTGCCTTTGCTTTGCCCACCAGGAGTTTATTCTATAAATTCTATCAATCCTGCAATACACTTCATCAGGTTGAACCTTTAAGATCCCAGCCAGAATTTCAGAAGATACTTTCCTTAAATCATCTCTATTATTTTCCTGCAGACCTCTCAATCTAATTGCATATTCTGTAAAATTATATTGAATCATTAAAACTTCTCTTTCAATCCTCTGTTGTACATTTTCTTCATTACCAATCTTTTGGTCAGTCTCCATTTTAGATTTGTCTTCCGAGCTATTATCCTGAGTGTTTATCAAATCCTTTTTAATTTTTTGAGTCATGTCATCCAAATTCTCCTCAATTTCCTTCATTTTAGACTCTAATAATTTAGTCTTTGCATCCACCCGAATCAGAAAGCCTGATAAACCATTAGCAGCTTTTAAAATCTTTTGATTCAAAAAGTCAAACTTTGATTTGACCAATTCACCAATTTCTTTAATTTCCTGCTTAAATTTTTCAAGTTGCTGGTTCACAATCTCATCCCTTCTTACAATCTCTTCAAGGATAAATTCTAATATATTAAAATCGGGTTTCTGACGCTGGAGAGTTGAAATTTGTTGGCGCAATTTCTTAAGGGGGGAAATCCCCCCCCCTGTTTGTCCAGCTGTATAAGTCCTGATGCCATTTCCCACACAGACAAGATTTAGCAAAAATAAGAGAAGAAATAGAAAACAAAAAGACTTTCCCTCATTAAAAAAAACTTCTGAGCAGCACAGGAGCGAGGTTTCTCTAGAAATGTAGCCAATGATATTTATT
Organism: Arizona elegans; assembly: GCA_022577455.1. Classification (NCBI taxonomy): domain Eukaryota; kingdom Metazoa; phylum Chordata; class Lepidosauria; order Squamata; family Colubridae; genus Arizona; species Arizona elegans. Next base: position 3,866,667 of record JAKOOJ010000024.1, read on the forward strand.
CCGCTACATTGTAATAATGAAAAATGGAAGGACTTTCCCTTTTAGCCCTTCTCCAGCCACAGCAGACGCCATTTTAGAAGGCTCTTTTTCCCTCTTTTCCTCTGCTCTTTTCTTTTAAATAGTTTTTGAAAGGGTGAGATACTTGCGGTTCAGTATTAAGGGTCCAGTTCTTCATTTCTTTAATTATTCTTTTAGATTCACAGGCTTGCTCTTGACGCCTAGCTCTGCATAGGCAGAGGTCTCCCAAAGCCCGGAGCAGCGGCAGGGGATATGGGGCTTCTCATCCGCTCCGTCCCAAAAGTTAAAAAAAAAACTTTTGGGACTCTGCGGGGAGTTCTACCCACCCCTGCCGGCTCTCTCTCCGTTTCCTCTTGGAAACGGAGTTTTTTCGAGCCGCCATCCGCTGTAACGGCGGCTCTATACAGGCAGAGGGAGCTGACGATCCCAGAGGAACGTCTGGCGGCGGCCAGCAGCAAACCGGAAGCCTATCTATCTATCTATCTATCTATCTATCTAGTTATTTATCCATTTATCCACCCATCCATCCATACAGCTATCTGTCTATCAATATCGGTCTATCTATCTATCTATCTATCTATCTATCTATCTATCTATCTAGTTATTTATCCATCAATCCATCCATCCATTCATCCTAAAGCTATCTATCTATCTATCTATCTATCTATCTATCTATCTATCTATCTATCTAGTTATTTATCCATCTATCCATCCATCCATCCAGCTATCTATCTATCTATCTATCTATCTATCTATCTATCTATCTATCTTTTATCTATCTATCTAGTTATTTATCCATCTATCCATCTATCCATC
>JAKOOJ010000024.1:3877500-3885000 GCA_022577455.1 Arizona elegans
TCTATCTAGTTATTTATCGATAAATCCATCCATCCTACAGCTATCTATCGATCTATCTATCTATCTATCTATCTATCTATCTATCTATCTACGTAGACATCTTCTGTCCATCCATCCATCCATCCACCCAGCTATCTATCCATCTGTCTATCTATCTATCTATCTATCTATCTATCTATCTATCTATCTATCTATCTATCTATCTATCCATCTATCCATCCATACATCCATACATCCTGCTATCTATCTATCTATCTATCTATCTATCTATCTATCTATCTATCTATCTATCTATCTATCTATCTATCTATCTATCTATCATCTATATATCTACCTATCCATCTTCTATCTGTCTCTCCATCCATATCTATCTATCTATCTATCTATCTATCTATCTATCTATCTATCTATCTATCAATCTCTCTATCTATCTACTTTTCTATCAATCTATCTATCTATCTATCTATCTATCTATCTATCTATCTATCATCTATCTATCTAGTTATTTATCCATCTATCCATCCATCGATCCATCGATCCATACAGCCATCTATCTATCTATCTTTCTTTCTTTCTATCTATCTATCTATCTATCTATCTACCTACCTACCTACCTACCTATCCATCTTCTATCTATCCATCCATACATCCATACAGCTATCACTCTCTCTATCTATCAATATATCTCTCTCTATCAATCTATCTGTCATTTTCTGTTAGAAAATGTTATATCAAGATAGAAATATCTTTAAGGTAATCAGGATGAAAATTTATTTGAAAATGTTATATTAAGATAGAAATAGGTTAATGTTAATGTAAGGAAGATGAAAATTTGTAAGGGGGAGGGAAGGGTTCAAGTTTTATATACAAAGGAGGGTTTTTTCCTTTTATCTGACATGAGTATACTAGGAAGTCTGGGGGGAGGGGAGGGTTAGGGTGGGTTAGGGAGGTTGGGAAGATTGGGGGGGTTGTGGGGGGGGGAAAAGGGTTGAAAATGTAACTGTAAAACTTTTGCAATAAAAAAAAACTATCTGTCTATCTATCTATCTATCTATCTATCTATCTATCTATCTATCTATCCATCCATATCTATCTATCTATCTATCTATCTATCTATCTATCTATCTATCTATCTATCTATCTAGTTATTTATCCATCTATCCATCCATTCATCCATACAGCTATTTATCTATCAATATCTACCTGTCTATCTATCTATCTTTCTATCTATCTATCTATCTATCTATCTATCTATCTATCTATCTATCTATCCATCCAACCATAGCTATCTATCTATCTATTTTTCTATCTATCTATCTATTTTTCTATCTATCTATCTATCTATCTATATCTATCTATCTATCTATCTATCTATCTATCTATCTATCTAGTTATTTATCCATTTATCCATCCATCCATCCATACAGCTATCTGTCTATCAATATCGGTCTATCTATCTATCTATCTATCTATCTATCTATCTATCTAGTTATTTATCCATCAATCCATCCATCCATTCATCCTAAAGCTATCTATCTATCTATCTATCTATCTATCTATCTATCTATCTATCTATCTATCTATCTATGTATCTATCTATCTATCTATCTAGTTATTTATCCATCTATCCATCCATACATCCATCCAGCTATCTATCTATCTATCTATCTATCTATCTATCTATCTATCTATCTATCTATCTATCTATCATTTATCTATCTACCTATCCATCTTCTATCTGTCTCTCCATCCATATCTATCTATCTATCTATCTATCTATCTATCTATCTATCTATCTATCTATCTATCTATCTATCAATCTCTCTATCTATCTACTTTTCTATCAATCTATCTATCTATCTATCTATCTATCTATCTATCTATCTATCTATCTATCATCTATCTATCTAGTTATTTATCCATCTATCCATCCATCGATCCATCGATCCATACAGCCATCTATCTATCTATCTTTCTTTCTATCTATCTATCTATCTATCTATCTATCTATCTATCTATCTATCTACCTACCTACCTACCTATCCATCTTCTATCTATCCATCCATACATCCATACAGCTATCACTCTCTCTATCTATCAATATCTCTCTCTCTATCAATCTATCTGTCATTTTCTGTTAGAAAATGTTATATCAAGATAGAAATATCTTTAAGGTAATCAGGATGAAAATTTATTTGAAAATGTTATATTAAGATAGAAATAGGTTAATGTTAATGTAAGGAAGATGAAAATTTGTAAGGGGGAGGGAAGGGTTCAAGTTTTATATACAAAGGAGGGTTTTTTCCTTTTATCTGACATGAGTATACTAGGAAGTCTGGGGGGAGGGGAGGGTTAGGGTGGGTTAGGGTGGTTGGGAAGATTGGGGGGGTTGTGGGGGGGGGGAAAAGGGTTGAAAATGTAACTGTAAAACTTTTGCAATAAAAAAAATCTATCTGTCTATCTATCTATCTATCTATCTATCTATCTATCTATCCATCCATATCTATCTATCTATCTATCTATCTATCTATCTATCTATCTATCTAGTTATTTATCCATCTATCCATCCATTCATCCATACAGCTATTTATCTATCAATATCTACCTGTCTATCTATCTATCTTTCTATCTATCTATCTATCTATCTATCTATCTATCTATCTATCCATCCAACCATAGCTATCTATCTATCTATTTTTCTATCTATCTATCTATTTTTCTATCTATCTATCTATCTATCTATCTATCTATATCTATCTATCTATCTATCTATCTATCTATCTATCTAGTTATTTATCCATCAATCCATCCATCCATTCATCCTACAGCTATCTATCTATCTATCTATCTATCTATCTATCTATCTATCTATCTATCTAGTTATTTATCCATCAATCCATCCATCCTACAGCTATCTATCTATCTATCTATCTGCCTAGACTTCTTCTGTCCATCCATCCATTCATCCACCCAGCTATCTATCCATCTGTCTATCTATCTATCTATCTATCTATCTATCTATCTATCTATCTATCTATCATCTATCTATCTAGTTATTTATCCATCTATCCATCCATCAATACATCCATCTATACAGCCATCTATTTTTGTTTCTATCTATCTATCTATCTATCTATCTATCTATCTATCTATCTATCTACCTACCTACCTATCCATCTTCTATCTATCCATTCATACATCCATACAGCTATCACTCTATCTATCTATCAATATCTGTCTCTCTTTCAATCTTTCTATCTTTCTATCTATCTATCTATCTATCTATCTATCTATCTATCTATCTAGTTATTTATCCATCAATCCATCCATCCTACAGCTATCTATCTATCTATCTATCTATCTATCTATCTATCTATCTATCGTCTATCTATCTAGTTATTTATCCATCTATCCATCCATCGATCCATCCATCCATACAGCCATCTATCTATCTTTCTTTCTTTCTTTCTTTCTTTCTATCTATCTATCTATCTACCTACCTATCCATCTTCTATCTATCCATCCATACATCCATACAGCTATCACTCTATCTATCTATCAATATCTGTCAATCTATCAATCTATCTATCTATCTATCTATCTATCTATCTATCTATCTATCATCTACTTATTTATCCATCTATCTATCCATCCATACATACATACATACAGCTATCTATCTATCAATACCTGTCTATCTATCTATCTATCTATCTATCTATCTATCTATCTATCTATCCTTCTTCTATCTATCTATCTATCTATCTATCTGCCTAGACTTCTTCTGTCCATCCATCCATCCATCCACCCAGCTATCTATCCATCTGTCTATCTATCTATCTATCATCTATCTATCTAGATATTTATCCATCTATCCATCCATCAATACATCCATCTATACAGCCATCTATCTATTTTTGTTTCTATCTATCTATCTATCTATCTATCTATCTATCTATCTATCTATCTATCTATCTACCTACCTACCTATCCATCTTCTATGTATCCATTCATACATCCATACAGCTATCACTCTATCTATCTATCAATATCTGTCTCTCTATCAATCTATCTATCTTTCTTTCTATCTAACTATCTATCTATCTAGTTATTTATCCATCTATCTATTCATCCATCCATTCATCCATCCATCCATACAGCTATCTATCTATCAATACCTGTCTATCTATCTATCTATCTATCTATCTATCTATCTATCTATCTACCTATCATTCTTCTACCTATCTATCTATCCATCTATCTATCTATCTATCTATCTATCTATCTATCTATCTATCTAATTATTTATCCATCTATCCATCCATCCATCCACCCACCCAGCTATCTGTCTGTCTATCTCTCTCTCTCTCTCTCTCTCTCTTTCTATCTATCTATCATCTATCTATCTAGATATTTATCCATCTATCCATCCATCGATCCATACAGCCATACAGCCATCAATCTATCTATCTATCTATCTATCTATCTATCTATCTATCTATCTATCTATCTATTTATCTAGTTATTTATCCATCCATCCATTCATCCTACAGCTATCTATCTATCTATCTATCTATCTATCTATCTATCCTTCTTCTACCTATCTATCTATCTATGTATGTATCTAATTATTTATCCATCTATCCATCCATCCATCCATCCATATCTATCTATCTATCTATCTATCTATCTATCTACCTATCCATCTTCTATCTGTCTCTCCATCCCTATCTATCTATCTATCTATCTATCTATCTATCTATCTATCTATCTATCTAGTTATTTATCCATCCATCCATTCATCCTACAGCTATCTATCTATCTATCTATCTATCTATCTATCTATCTATCTATGTACCTATCCTTCTTCTACCTACCTACCTACCTACCTACCTATCTATCTATCTATCTATCTATTTATCCATCTATCTATCTATCCATCCATCCATACACCCAGCTATCTATCTATCTATCTATCTATCTATCTATCTATCTATCTAGTTATTTATCCATCAATCCATCCATCCTACAGCTATCTATCTATCTATCTGCCTAGACTTCTTCTGTCCATCCATCCATTCATCCACCCAGCTATCTATCCATCTGTCTATCTATCTATCTATCTATCTATCATCTATCTATCTAGTTATTTATCCATCTATCCATCCATCAATACATCCATCTATACAGCCATCTATCTATTTTTGTTTCTATCTATCTATCTATCTATCTAACTATCTATCTATCTATCTACCTACCTACCTACCTATCCATCTTCTATCTATCCATTCATACATCCATACAGCTATCACTCTATCTATCTATCAATATCTATCTCTCTTTCAATCTATCTATCTTTCTATCTATCTATCTATCTATCTATCTATCTATCTATCTATCTATCCATCCATATCTATCTATCTATCTATCTATCTATCTATCTATCTATCTATCTATCCATCTATCTAGTTATTTATCCATCAATCCATCCATCCTACAGCTATCTATCTATCTATCTGCCTAGACTTCTTCTGTCCATCCATCCATTCATCCACCCAGCTATCTATCCATCTGTCTATCTATCTATCTATCTATCTATCTATCTATCTATCTATCTATCATCTATCTATCTAGTTATTTATCCATCTATCCATCCATCAATACATCCATCTATACAGCCATCTATCTATTTTTGTTTCTATCTATCTATCTATCTATCTATCTATCTAACTATCTATCTATCTATCTACCTACCTACCTACCTATCCATCTTCTATCTATCCATTCATACATCCATACAGCTATCACTCTATCTATCTATCAATATCTGTCTCTCTTTCAATCTATCTATCTTTCTATCTATCTATCTATCTATCTATCTATCTATCTATCTATCTATCTATATAACTATCCATCTTCTATCTGTCTCTCCATCCATATCTATCTATCTATCTATCTATCTATCTATCTATCTATCTAGTTATTTATCCATCAATCCATCCATCCTAAAGCTATCTATCTATCTATCTATCTATCTATCTATCTATCTATCTATCATCTATCTATCTATCTATATATCTATCATCTATCTATCTAGTTATTTATCCATCTATCCATCCATCGATCCATCCATCCATACAGCCATCTATCTATCTTTCTTTCTTTCTTTCTTTCTATCTATCTATCTACCTACCTATCCATCTTCTATCTATCCATCCATACATCCATACATACAGCTATCTATCTATCAATACCTATCTATCTATCTATCTATCTATCTATCTATCTATCTATCTATCTATCTATCTAGTTATTTATCCATCAATCCATCCATCCTACAGCTATCTATCTATCTATCTATCTGCCTAGACTTCTTCTGTCCATCCATCCATCCATCCACCCAGCTATCTATCCATCTGTCTATCTATCTATCATCTATCTATCTAGATATTTATCCATCTATCCATCCATCAATACATCCATCTATACAGCCATCTATCTATTTTTGTTTCGATCTATCTATCTATCTATCTATCTATCTATCTATCTACCTACCTACCTACCTATCCATCTTCTATGTATCCATTCATACATCCATACAGCTATCACTCTTATCTATCTATCAATATCTGTCTCTCTATCAATCTATCTATCTTTCTATCTATCTATCTATCTATCTATCTATCTATCTATCTATCTACCTATCTATCTAGTTATTTATCCATCTATCTATTCATCCATCCATTCATCCATCCATCCATACAGCTATCTATCTATCAATACCTGTCTATCTATCTATCTATCTATCTATCTATCTATCTATCTATCTATCTATCTATCTATCTAATTATTTATCCATCTATCCATCCATCCATCCACCCACCCAGCTGTCTGTCTGTCTATCTCTCTCTCTCTCTCTTTCTCTCTATCTATCTATCTATCACCTATCTATCTAGTTATTTATCCATCTATCCATCCATCGATCCATACAGCCATCAATCTATCTATCTATCTATCTATCTATCTATCTATCTATCTATCTATCTATCTATCTATCTAGTTATTTATCCATCCATACATTCATCCTACAGCTATCTATCTATCTATGTATCTATCTATCTATCCTTCTTCTACCTACCTATCTATCTATCTATCTATCTAATTATTTATCCATCTATCCATCCATCCATCCATATCTATCTATCTATCTATCTATCTATCTATCTATCTATCTATCTAGCTATCCATCTTCTATCTGTCTCTCCATCCATATCTATCTATCTATCTATCTATCTATCTATCTATCTATCTATCTATCTATCTGTCTATCATATCTATTAATCCGTGAATCCGTGCATCCAACCAACCATCTATCTATCTATCTATCTATCTATCTATCTATCTATCTATCTATCTATCTATCTATCTATCTATCTATCTATCTATCTATCTATCTATCTATCATATCTATTAATCCGTGAATCCGTGCATCCAACCATC
>JAKOOJ010000024.1:4052500-4057500 GCA_022577455.1 Arizona elegans
TCATGTCCTGTGGCTTTAAGGTGTTGGACCAGGGAAGAAGTTGGTTCTTCTTTTCTGACTGAGTTCTTGTGTTCTTCTATGCGTGCACTTATTCGTCTGTTGGTTTGTCCGATGTATGTGGTGGGGCAGGCGGTGCATGGGATTTCATATACTCCTTGATTTTCTAACTCAATTTTGTCTTTGGGGTTCCTTAGGATGGTGGATATTTTTCGGTTTGTGCAGAATGCTGTCTTGATGTTATGTTTGTGGAGGATTTTGCTTATTCTGTCTGTGGTGCCTTTTATGTATGGGAGGAGGGCTTTGCCGTTTTCTTGTTCTGTGTCTTGGATTTTAGTGGGGGTTTCTTTTTGGATTAGGTTGGTGATCTTATTTCTTTGGAATCCATTGGATGTTAGTACGTTAGTGAGGGTGTGTAGTTCGGTTTTTAGGTGTTGTTCGTCAGCTAAGCGTTTTGTTCTGGAAATGAGTGTCTTGGCTACAGAGTTGATCTGGGCAGGGTGGTGGTGTGAGAGTGCGTGCAGATAGCGGTTTGTGTGTGTTTTCTTCTGGTAGATAGTGTGTCCTAGGGAGCCATTGGATTTTCTGTAGACTAAGACATCCAGGAAGGGAAGTTGGTTGTTCGCTTCTGTTTCCATGGTGAACTGTATTTTGGGGTGTAGGCTGTTGAGGTGTGTGAGGAAGTTGTCCAGTTTTTCTTTCCCATGTGGCCAGATTATGAAGGTGTCGTCCACATATCTGAGCCAGAGTTTGGGTTTATGATCAGATTTTTCTAGAGCTTGGGTTTCAAAGTATTCCATATAGAGGTTGGCAATGACAGGTGAGAGGGGTGATCCCATGGGTGCTCCTTCTGTTTGTTTGTATTTCTGTCCATTATAGATGAAGTATGTGTTGGATAGGCAGTGGTTGGTCAGATCTAAGATGTGCTTGGGGGGGTTATATTTGTTTTGGATAACTGTCAAGGCTTCTTTGATTGGTACTTGGGTGAAGAGGGATATGACATCAAAGCTCACGAGTAGGTCACTGGGCTGTAAGTTTTGTTGCTTTATGATGTCTATGAACTGGAATGAGTTTTTTACGTATGAGGTGATGGATTCTGCATAGGGCTGTAGTTGTTTGGCGAGAAATTTGGCTAGGTTTTGTAGAGGTGAGCCTATGGAGCTGACTATGGGTCTAAGTGGGGTTCCTTCTTTGTGTATCTTGGGGAGACCATAAAGCTTAGGGCATCTGGATGATTTCTCTCTGGGTATGATTCTTTGCTGAATCTCTTCGCTGATGGGGGAGGCTTTTATTTTGGCTCTGGTGGTTTTTTCCAGGTAGGTGGTGGGGTCTGTGTTTAGGGGTTTGTATATGGAGTCTTGGAGTAGATTGTTTAATTTGGTTTGGTAGTCAGATGAGTTCATAACAACCGTGGCATTGCCCTTGTCTGCTGGTAGGATTATTATGCTGGTGTCTTCTTTCAGGTTAAGTAGTGCTGTCTGTTCCTCTTTGGGTAAGTTACTTTTGGGTGGCTTGCTGGTGCAGAGGATGTTGGTGATTTCGAGTCTGATTCTGTTTGCATCGTCGGGGTTGATTTTGGTCAGGCTGGTTTCAACTCCGCATATAATGGTTTCAGTGGGGATGCTTTTGGGAGCGACTGCAAAGTTGAATCCTTTGGAAAGGACATTGGTTTCGGCTTTGGTGAGGATCCTATCTGAGATGTTATGCACTGTTTGTTTCATGTGTGGCTGTGAGGGTGGAGGGGATTGTTTCTGGCGTTCTTGTAGTCTTCGGAATTTGTTGGTGTGTGTGTCTGTCTTGAGGGTGGTCTGTGTTTCGGCTCTCCAGACGGCAAGTTGTTTGGATTTGTCCCAAAGTGCGGGGTGGATCTTGTTGCTGAGTTTGAGGTGAAGTGTGAGGAGATCCTTGTTGATTCGGTCTAGGAGGAATCTTTTTCTGTGGAGTTCATTTCTGATTAGGGCTAGTTCTGTTCTTTTCAGAATGCGTTTGGTGGCTGCAGAGTTGGAGTGGAATTTCAGTTGGAAGCCTGTGGGGATTAAATTTTGATCTCGGCAGTTGCGTAGGAATGCAAGGTCACATAAAATGGAAGCTCTTTGGACTTCGAGTTTTTCATAGGTCCTGGTCAGATGGTGGATATCCTCCCCGTAGAGGTGCGATATTTGTTTTCTCAGGTTTTCGCGGGTGTTTGTATGTAGGTCTTTGGTTATTCGGGTCTTCTCCCACGTAAAATTGGAAGTGTCTTGGCGACTTTTCGACGAAGTCTCATTCGTCATCTTCAGGCTGGTGTTCTCGGCTTCGTGCTTCCAGGAGCAATGTGAGATCGCAGCTGTCTCTTCCTTTTAACTGCTAGTGGGGGTGTGAGCTGATTGGGTGGGAACTGGGCTGTGTTCTGATTGGGTGGAGGTGTGTTCTGATTGGTTAGGGGCTCGGCTGTGCTCTGATTGGATGGGGGGTTGGTTGTGCTCTGATTGGCTGGGGGTGTGTTCTGTTTGGGTGGGGGCTTGGTTGTGCTCAGCTTAGTCTGAGTTGCAGGGGGATTTGAGCTGGTGAGCTGCGTTGTTGTTGTTTGGCTTCGTGTTTGTGGCCGTGCGAGCTCTTCATGGTGGGTGTCAGTCTGCTTCATGTATGGATTGGAGAGGTTTAAAGTGGCTAATGATGCAGCTGCAGTCTGGCTTCTGGTCCTTGGTCGTGGCTCATTATCAGTGTGGGTTTGAGTCTGCTTTCTGCGTGGATGTGTGGTGGTGACATCCTGTGTGGCTCTTGTGAGTGTGGGTCTGGTGTCATTCGTCGTGTTAGGGACCCGTTTGTCAATAAGGGCGGGTTTCCAAATGGCTGGTAGGCGGGAGGTATCGTCTCGTTTGTTCATGCTGTGTGGGTGTTTTTCTATCTCGATGGCTTCTCTGATTATTCTGTTGTTAAAGTGTTCAGTTTTGGCGATAGTTCTGGTCTTTTTAAAGTCAATATCATGTCCTGTGGCTTTAAGGTGTTGGACCAGGGAAGAAGTTGGTTCTTCTTTTCTGACTGAGTTCTTGTGTTCTTCTATGCGTGCACTTATTCGTCTGTTGGTTTGTCCGATGTATGTGGTGGGGCAGGCGGTGCATGGGATTTCATATACTCCTTGATTTTCTAACTCAATTTTGTCTTTGGGGTTCCTTAGGATGGTGGATATTTTTCGGTTTGTGCAGAATGCTGTCTTGATGTTATGTTTGTGGAGGATTTTGCTTATTCTGTCTGTGGTGCCTTTTATGTATGGGAGGAGGGCTTTGCCGTTTTCTTGTTCTGTGTCTTGGATTTTAGTGGGGGTTTCTTTTTGGATTAGGTTGGTGATCTTATTTCTTTGGAATCCATTGGATGTTAGTACGTTAGTGAGGGTGTGTAGTTCGGTTTTTAGGTGTTGTTCGTCAGCTAAGCGTTTTGTTCTGGAAATGAGTGTCTTGGCTACAGAGTTGATCTGGGCAGGGTGGTGGTGTGAGAGTGCGTGCAGATAGCGGTTTGTGTGTGTTTTCTTCTGGTAGATCTATCTATCTATCTATCTATCTATCTATCTATCTATCATCTATCTATCTATCTATCTATCTATCTATCATCTATCTATCCATCCCTATCTATCTATCTATCTATCTATCATCTATCTATCTATCTATCTATCTATCTATCTATCTATCTATCTAGTTATTTATCTATCTATCCATTCATCGATCCATCCATCCATACCGCCATCTATCTATCTTTCTTTCTTTCTATCTATCTATCGATCTATCTATCTATCTACCTACCTATCCATCTTCTATCTATCAATCCATACATCCATACAGCTATCACTCTATCTATCTATCAATATCTGTCTATCTATCAATCCATCTATCTATCTATCTATCTATCTATCTATCTATCTATCATCTAGTTATTTATTCCTCTATCTATCCATCCATCCATCCATACATGCATACAGCTATCTATCTATCAATACCTGTCTATCTATCTATCTATCTATCTATCTATCTATCTATCTAGTTATTTATCTATCTATCCATCCATCGATCCATCCATCCATACCGCCATCTATCTATCTTTCTTTCTTTCTATCTATCTATCGATCTATCTATCTACCTACCTATCCATCTTCTATCTATCAATCCATACATCCATACAGCTATCACTATATCTATCTATCAATATCTGTCTATCTATCAATCTATCTATCTATCTATCTATCTATCTATCTATCTATCTATCATCTAGTTATTTATTCCTCTATCTATCCATCCATCCATCCATACATGCATACAGCTATCTATCTATCAATACCTGTCTATCTATCAATCTATCTATCTATCTATCTATCTATCTATCTATCTATCTATCTATATATCTATCTGTCTATCTAATTATTTATCCATCTATTCATCCATCCATCCACCCACCCAGCTATCTATCTATCTATCTATCTATCTATCTATCTATCTATCTAGTTATTTATCGATAAATCCATCCATCCTACAGCTATCTATCTATCTATCTATCTATCTATCCATCCATCTATCTATCTATCTATCCATCTATCCATCCATACATCCATACATCCTGCTATCTATCTATCTATCTATCTATCTATCTATCTATCTATCTATCTATCTATCTATCTATCTATCTATCTATCTATCTATCAATCTATCTATCATCTATCTATCCATCCCTATCTATCTATCTATCTATCTATCTATCTATCTAGTTATTTATCCATCAATCCATCCATCCTACAGCTATCTATCTTTCTATCTATCTATCTATCTATCTATCTATCTATCTATCTATCTATCATCTATCTATCTATCTATCTATCTATCTATCATCTATCTATCCATCCCTATCTATCTATCTATCTATCTATCATCTATCTATCTACTTATTTATCCATCTATCCATCCATCTATCCATCCATCCATACAGCCATCTATCTATCTATCTATCTTTCTTTCTTTCTTTCTATCTATCTATCTATC
>JAKOOJ010000024.1:4072500-4075000 GCA_022577455.1 Arizona elegans
CTACCTACCTACCTACCTATCCATCTTCTATCTATCCATCCATACATCCATACAGCTATCACTCTCTCTATCTATCAATATCTCTCTCTCTATCTATCTATCTATCTATCTATCTATCTATCTATCCATCCATATCTATCTATCTATCTATCTATCTATCTATCTATCTATCTATCCATCCAACCATAGCTATCTATCTATCTATTTTTCTATCTATCTATCTATTTTTCTATCTATCTATCTATCTATCTATCTATCTATCTATCTATCTATCTAGTTATTTATCCATTTATCCATCCATCCATCCATTCAGCTATCTATCTATCAATATCGGTCTATCTATATATCTATCTAATTATCTATCTATCTATCTAGTTATTTATCCATCAATCCATCCATCCATTCATCCTAAAGCTATCTATCTATCTATCTATCTATCTATCTATCTATCTATCTATCTATCATCTATCTATCTAGTTATTTATCCATCTATCCATCCATCAATACATCCATCTATACAGCCATCTATCTATTTTTGTTTCTATCTATCTATCTATCTATCTATCTATCTATCTATCTATCTATCTACCTACCTACCTATCCATCTTCTATCTATCCATTCATACATCCATACAGCTATCACTCTATCTATCTATCAATATCTGTCTCTCTTTCTATCTATCTATCTATCTATCTATCTATCTATCTATCTATCTATCTATATAACTATCCATCTTCTATCTGTCTCTCCATCCATATCTATCTATCTATCTATCTATCTATCTATCTATCTATCTATCTACCATCTATCTATCTAGTTATTTATCCATCTATCCATCCATCGATCCATCCATCCATACAGCCATCTATCTATCTATCTTTCTTTCTTTCTTTCTATCTATCTATCTATCTACCTACCTATCCATCTTCTATCTATCCATCCATACATCCATACAGCTATCACTCTATCTATCTATAAATATCTGTCTATCTATCAATCTATCTATCTATCTATCTATCTATCTATCTATCTATCTATCATCTACTTATTTATCCATCTATCTATCCATACATACATACATACATACAGCTATCTATCTATCAATACCTGTCTATCTATCTATCTATCTATCTATCTATCTATCTATCTATCTATCTATCTATCCTTCTTCTATCTATCTATCTATCTATCTATCTATCTATCTATCTATCTAGTTATTTATCCATCAATCCATCCATCCTACAGCTATCTATCTATCTATCTATCTGCCTAGACTTCTTCTGTCCATCCATCCATCCATCCACCCAGCTATCTATCCATCTGTCTATCTATCTATCTATCATCTATCTATCTAGATATTTATCCATCTATCCATCCATCAACACATCCATCTATACAGCCATCTATCTATTTTTGTTTCTATCTATCTATCTATCTATCTATCTATCTATCTATCTACCTACCTACCTACCTACCTACCTATCCATCTTCTATGTATCCATTCATACATCCATACAGCTATCACTCTATCTATCTATCAATATCTGTCTCTCTATCAATCTATCTACCTTTCTATCTATCTATCTATCTATGTATCTATCTATCTATCTATCTATCTATCTATCTAGTTATTTATCCATCTATCTATTCATCCATCCATTCATCCATCCATCCATACAGCTATCTATCTATCAATACCTGTCTATCTATCTATCTATCTATCTATCTATCTATCTATCTATCTATCTATATATCTACCTATCCTTCTTCTACCTATCTATCTATCTATCTATCTATCTGTCTATCTATCTATCTATCCGTCTGTCTATCTATCTATCTATCTATCTATCTATCTATCTATCTATCTATCTATCTATCTATCTATCTAATTATTTATCCATCTATCCAACCATCCATCCACCCACCCAGCTATCTGTCTGTCTATCTCTCTCTCTCTCTCTCTATCTATCTATCTATCATCTATCTATCTAGTTATTTATCCATCTATCCATCCATCGATCCATACAGCCATACAACCATCTATCTATCTATCTATCTATCTATCTATCTATCTATCTATCTATCTATCTATCTATCTAGTTATTTATCCATCCATCCATTCATCCTACAGCTATCTATCTATCTATCTATCTATCTATCTATCTATCTATCCTTCTTCTACCTATCTATCTATCTATCTATCTAATTATTTATCCATCTATCCATCCATCCATCCATATCTATCTATCTATCTATCTACCTACCTACCTACCTACCTATCCATCTTCTATCTATCCATTCATACATCCATACAGCTATCACTCTATCTATCTATCAATATCTGTCTCTCTTTCAATCTATCTATCTATCTATCTATCTATCTATCTATCTATCTATCTATCTATCTATCTCTCTATATAACTATCCATCTTCTATCTGTCTCTCCATCCATATCTATCTATCTATCTATCTATCTATCTATCTATCTATCTATCATCT
>JAKOOJ010000024.1:4097500-4102500 GCA_022577455.1 Arizona elegans
CTATCTATCTATCTATCTATCTATCTATCTATCTATCTATTTATCTATCTATCAATCTAGTTATTTATCCATCTATCCATCCATCTCTCTCTCTCTGTTTATCTATCTATCCATCCATCTCTATCTATCTATCTATCTAACTACCTATCCGTCTTCTATCTATCCATCCATACATCCATACAGCTATCATTCTATCTATCTATCTATCTATCTATCTATCTATCTATCTATCTATCTATCTATCTATCTATCCTTCTTCTACCTATCTATCGTCTGTTGGTTTGTCCGATGTATGTGGTGGGGCAGGCGGTGCATGGGATTTCATATACTCCTTGATTTTCTAACTCAATTTTGTCTTTGGGGTTCCTTAGGATGGTGGATATTTTTCGGTTTGTGCAGAATGCTGTCTTGATGTTATGTTTGTGGAGGATTTTGCTTATTCTGTCTGTGGTGCCTTTTATGTATGGGAGGAGGGCTTTGCCGTTTTCTTGTTCTGTGTCTTGGATTTTAGTGGGGGTTTCTTTTTGGATTAGGTTGGTGATCTTATTTCTTTGGAATCCATTGGATGTTAGTACGTTAGTGAGGGTGTGTAGTTCGGTTTTTAGGTGTTGTTCGTCAGCTAAGCGTTTTGTTCTGGAAATGAGTGTCTTGGCTACAGAGTTGATCTGGGCAGGGTGGTGGTGTGAGAGTGCGTGCAGATAGCGGTTTGTGTGTGTTTTCTTCTGGTAGATAGTGTGTCCTAGGGAGCCATTGGATTTTCTGTAGACTAAGACATCCAGGAAGGGAAGTTGGTTGTTCGCTTCTGTTTCCATGGTGAACTGTATTTTGGGGTGTAGGCTGTTGAGGTGTGTGAGGAAGTTGTCCAGTTTTTCTTTCCCATGTGGCCAGATTATGAGGGTGTCGTCCACATATCTGAGCCAGAGTTTGGGTTTATGATCAGATTTTTGTAGAGCTTGGGTTTCAAAGTATTCCATATAGAGGTTGGCAATGACAGGTGAGAGGGGTGATCCCATGGGTGCTCCTTCTGTTTGTTTGTATTTCTGTCCATTATAGATGAAGTATGTGTTGGATAGGCAGTGGTTGGTCAGATCTAAGATGTGCTTGGGGGGGTTATATTTGTTTTGGATAACTGTCAAGGCTTCTTTGATTGGTACTTGGGTGAAGAGGGATATGACATCAAAGCTCACGAGTAGGTCACTGGGCTGTAAGTTTTGTTGCTTTATGATGTCTATGAACTGGAATGAGTTTTTTACGTATGAGGTGATGGATTCTGCATACGGCTGTAGTTGTTTGGCGAGAAATTTGGCTAGGTTTTGTAGAGGTGAGCCTATGGAGCTGACTATGGGTCTAAGTGGGGTTCCTTCTTTGTGTATCTTGGGGAGACCATAAAGCTTAGGGCATCTGGATGATTTCTCTCTGGGTATGATTCTTTGCTGAATCTCTTCGCTGATGGGGGAGGCTTTTATTTTGGATCTGGTGGTTTTTTCCAGGTAGGTGGTGGGGTCTGTGTTTAGGGGTTTGTATATGGAGTCTTGGAGTAGGTTGTTTAATTTGGTTTGGTAGTCAGATGAGTTCATAACCACCGTGGCATTGCCCTTGTCTGCTGGTAGGATTATTATGCTGGTGTCTTCTTTCAGGTTAAGTAGTGCTGTCTGTTCCTCTTTGGGTAAGTTACTTTTGGGTGGCTTGCTGGTGCAGAGGATGTTGGTGATTTCGAGTCTGATTCTGTTTGCATCGTCGGGGTTGATTTTGGTCAGGCTGGTTTCAACTCCGCATATAATGGTTTCAGTGGGGATGCTTTTGGGAGCGACTGCAAAGTTGAATCCTTTGGAAAGGACATTGGTTTCGGCTTTGGTGAGGATCCTATCTGAGATGTTATGCACTGTTTGTTTCATGTGTGGCTGTGAGGGTGGAGGGGATTGTTTCTGGCGTTCTTGTAGTCTTCGGAATTTGTTGGTGTGTGTGTCTGTCTTGATATCTATCTATCGATCTATCTATCTATCTATCTATCTATCTATCTATCTATCTATCTATCTATCTAATTATTTATCCATCTATTCATCCATCCATCCACCCACCCAGCTATCTATCTGTCTGTCTATCTATCTATCTATCTATCTATCTATCTATCTATCTATCTATCTACCTATCATCTATCTATCTAGTTATTTATCCATCTATCCATCCATCGATCCATACAGCCATACAGCCAACAATCTATCTATCTATCTATTCATCTATCTATCTATCTATCTATCTATCTATCTATCTAGTTATTTATCCATCCATCCATTCATCCTACAGCTATCTATCTATCTATCTATCTATCTATCTATCTATCTATCTACCTATCCTTCTTCTACCTATCTATCTATCTATCTATCTATCTATCTATCTATCTACCTAATTATTTATCCATCTATCCATCCATCCATCCATCCACCCAGCTATCTGTCTGTCTATCTATCTATCTATCTATCTATCTATCTATCTATCTATCTATCTATCTATCTATCTATTTATTTATCCATCTATCCATCCATCTCTCTCTCTCTGTTTATCTATCTATCCATCCATCTCTATCTATCTATCTAACTACCTATCCATCTTCTATCTATCCATCCATACATCCATACAGCTATCATTCTATCTATCTATCTATCTATCTATCTATCTATCTATCTATCTATTTATCTATCTATCAATCTAGTTATTTATCCATCTATCCATCCATCTCTCTCTCTCTGTTTATCTATCTATCCATCCATCTCTATCTATCTATCTATCTAACTACCTATCCATCTTCTATCTATCCATCCATACATCCATACAGCTATCATTCTATCTATCTATCTATCTATCTATCTATCTATCTATCTACCTATCCTTCTTCTATCTATCTATCTATCTATCTATCTATCTATCTATCTATCTATCTAATTATTTATCCACCTATCCATCCATCCATCCATCCATCCACCCAACTATCTATCTGTCTGTCTGTCTATCTATCTATCTATCTATCTATCTATCTATCTATCTATCTAGTTATTTATCCATCTATCCATCCATCCATTCATCCTACAGCTATCAATCTATCTATCTATCTATCTATCTATCTATCTATCTATCTATCTTACCTTCTTCTATCTATCTATCTATCTATCTATCTATCTATCTATCTATCTATCTAATTATTTATCCACCTATCCATCCATCCATCCATCCATCCACCCAGCTATCTATCTGTCTGTCTATCTATCTATCTATCTATCTATCTATCTATCTATCTATCTATCTATCAATCTAGTTATTTATCCATCTATCCATCCATCCATTCATCTTACAGCTATCTATCTATCTATCTATCTATCTATCTATCTATCTATCCATCTATCTATGTACCTATCCATCTTCTATCTGTCTCTCCATCCATATCTATCTATCGATCTAGTTATTTATCAATCTATCCACCCATCCATCCATACAGCTATCTATCTATCAATATTTGTCTGTCTATCTATCTATCTATCTATCTATCTATCTATCTATCTATCAATCTATCTATCTATCAATCTAGTTATTTATCCATCTATCCATCCATCCATTCATCTTACAGCAATCTATCTATCTATCTATCTATCTATCTATCTATCTATCTACCTATCCATCCATCCATATCTATCTATCTATCTATCTATCTATCTATCTATCTATCTATCTATCTATCTAGTTATTTATCCATCAATCCATCCATCCTACAGCTATCTATCTATCTATCTATCTATCTATCTATCATCTATATATCTAGTTATTTATCCATCTATCTATCCATCGATCCATCCATCCATACAGCCATCAATCTATCTTTCTATCTATCTATCTATCTATCTATCAATCTATCTACCTATCCATCTTCTATCTGTCTCTCCATCCATATCGATCTATCTAGTTATTTATCAAAATATCCATCCATCCACCCATTCATCCATACAGCTATCTATCTATCAATACCTGTCTATCTATCTATCTAGCTATCTAGCTATCTATCTATCTAGCTATCTATCTATCTATCTAGTTATTTATCCATCTATCCATCCATCCATTCATCCTACAGCTATCTATCTATCTATCTATCTATCTATCTATCTCTCTATCTATCTACCTATCCTTCTTCTATCATTGTATCTATCTATCTATCTATCTATCATCTATCTATCTAGTTATTTATCCAACTATCCATCCATCGATCCATACAGCCATACAGCCATCAATCTGTCTATCTATCTATTCATCTATCTATCTATCTATCTATCTATCTATCTATCTATCTATCTAGTTATTTATCCATCCATCCATTCATCCTACAGCTATCTATCTATCTATCTATCTATCTATCTATCTACCTATCCTTCTTATATCTATCTATCTATCTATCTATCTATCTATCTATCTATCTATCTATCTATCTAATTATTTATCCATCTATCCATCCATCCATCCATCCACCCAGCTATCTATCTGTCTATCTATCTATCTATCTATCTATCTATCTATCTATCTATCTATCTATCCATCCATATCTATCTATCTATCTATCTATCTATCTATTTATCTATCTATCTATCTAACTATCTATCTACCTATCCATCTTCTATCTGTCTCTCCATCCATATCTATCTATCTATCTATCTATCTATCTATCTATCTATCTATCATCTATATATCTAGTTATTTATCCATCTATCTATCCATCGATCCATCCATCCATACAGCCATCAATCTATCTTTCTATCTATCTTTCTATCTATCTATCTATCTATCTATCTATCTATCTATCTATCTATCTACCTATCCATCTTCTATATGTCTCTCCATCCATATCGATCTATCTATCTAGTTATTTATCAATCTATC
The DNA here is from genome assembly GCA_022577455.1 of Arizona elegans. Lineage (NCBI taxonomy): Eukaryota > Metazoa > Chordata > Lepidosauria > Squamata > Colubridae > Arizona > Arizona elegans. The sequence goes on from JAKOOJ010000024.1 coordinate 4,102,418, forward strand.
CATCCATCCACCCATCCATCCATACAGCTATCTATCTATCAATATTTGTCTGTCTATCTATTTATCTATGTATCTATGTATCT
>JAKOOJ010000024.1:4117500-4125000 GCA_022577455.1 Arizona elegans
CATCCATCTCTCTCTCTCTGTTTATCTATCTATCCATCCATCTCTATCTATCTATCTATCTAACTACCTATCCATCTTCTATCTATCCATCCATACATCCATACAGCTATCATTCTATCTATCTATCTATCTATCTATCTATCTATCTATCTATCTATCTATCTACCTATCCTTCTTCTACCTACCTATCTATCTATCCATCTATCTATCTATCTATCTATCTAATTATTTATCCACCTATCCATCCATCCATCCATCCATCCACCGAGCTATCTATCTGTCTGTCTGTCTGTCTATCTATCTATCTATCTATCTATCTATCTATCTATCTAGTTATTTATCCATCTATCCATCCATCCATTCATCCTACAGCTATCAATCAATCTATCTATCTATCTATCTATCTATCTATCTATCTATCTTACCTTCTTCTATCTATCTATCTATCTATCTATCTATCTATCTATCTAATTATTTATCCACCTATCCATCCATCCATCCATCCATCCACCCAACTATCTATCTGTCTGTCTGTCTATCTATCTATCTATCTATCTATCTATCTATCAATCTAGTTATTTATCCATCTATCCATCCATCCATTCATCTTACAGCTATCTATCTATCTATCTATCTATCTATCTATCTATCTATCTATCTACCTATCCTTCTTCTACCTATCTATCTATCTATCCAACTATCTATCTTCTATCTATCTATCCATCTATCTATCTATCTATCCATCCATCCATATCTATCTATCTATCTATCTATCTATCTATCTATCTATCTATCTATGTACCTATCCATCTTCTATCTGTCTCTCCATCCATATCTATCTATCGATCTAGTTATTTATCAATCTATCAACCCATCCATCCATACAGCTATCTATCTATCAATATTTGTCTGTCTATCTATCTATCTATCTATCTATCTATCTATCTATCTATCTATCAATCTAGTTATTTATCCATCTATCCATCCATCCATTCATCTTACAGCAATCTATCTATCTATCTATCTATCTATCTATCTATCTACCTATCCATCCATCCATATCTATCTATCTATCTATCTATCTATCTAGTTATTTATCCATCAATCCATCCATCCTACAGCTATCTATCTATCTATCTATCTATCTATCTATCTATCTATCTATCTATCATCTATATATCTAGTTATTTATCCATCTATCTATCCATCGATCCATCCATCCATACAGCCATCAATCTATCTTTCTATCTATCTATCTATCTATCAATCTATCTACCTATCCATCTTCTTTCTGTCTCTCCATCCATATCGATCTATCTATCTAGTTATTTATCAAAATATCCATCCATCCACCCATTCATCCATACAGCTATCTATCTATCAATACCTGTCTATCTATCTATCTATCTTTCTATCTATCTATCTATCTATCTATCTATCTATCTATCTATCTATCTAGTTATTTATTCATCTATCCATCCATCCATTCATCCTACAGCTATCTATCTATCTATCTATCTATCTATCTATCTATCTATCTACCTATCCTTCTTCTATCATTGTATCTATCTATCTATCTATCTATCATTTATCTATCTAGTTATTTTTTTTTATTGCAAAAGTTTTACAATTACATTTTCACCCCCTTTTTCCCCCCCCCCACTACCCCCCCCAAACTTCCCAACCTCCCCAGCCCACCCTAACCCTCCCCTCCCCCCAGACTTCCTAGTATGCTCATGTCAGATAAAAGGAAAAAACCCTCCTTTGTATATAAAACTTGAACCCCTCCCTCCCCCTTACAAATTTTCATCTTCATTACATTAACCTATTTCTATCTTGGTATATCATTTTCAGATAAATTTTCATCCTGATTACCTTAAAAATATTTCTATCATAATGTAACATTTTCTAACAAATTTTCATCCTTAACCTTAAAATATTTCTATCTTAATATAACATTTTCTAACAAATTTTTATCCTCAACCCTAAAATGTTTCTATCTTATATAACATTTTTAAATAAAGGCTATTTGATACTTCCTAGTTTGATATTTATGCTGAACATAATTTATCCACTTCTTCCATTCCCATTCATAAGTCTCTTGAGAACAATCTTTTAAATATGCTGAAATCTTCGCCATCTCCGCAAAACTGGCCATCTTCAAAGTCCATTCCTCAATCGAAGGCAGCGCTTCATTTTTCCAGTATTTACCTATCAACAATCTTGCTGCAGTTATCATGTACAATATCATTTTTGTTTCCCCCAATGTAAAACCCTTAACTATACCCAATAAAAACAGTTGTGGAGAAAATTGAATTTTTCTCTTCAAAACATTCTGCATGACCCACCAAATTTTTACCCAAAAAGCCTTAACTTTCTTACAGGTCCACCAAACATGATAATATGTAGCGTCTAAGCAGTCACATCTCCAACATTTAGGCTGGGCACTAGGGTACATACACGACAATTTTTTTGGATCTAAATGCCATCTATAAAACATTTTATAGAAATTTTCCCGCAGATTCTGCGACTGTGTAAATTTAACATTCTGAACCCAAATTTTTTCCCATGTTTCCAACATCACTGGTTCCTCAAAATTTTGTGCCCACTTAACCATGCAGTCTTTAACTAGTTCAGTTTCTGAATCCCTTTCTAACAAAACATTATAAAGTCTTTTAATATGCATTGGGCCTTTCTCTTTTATATGTCTAACTAATTCTTCCTCATACATCATAATACCAGTTTTTTGGTCCTCTTTCCATCTCAATTGCAGTTGATTATATTGTAACCAAGTTAAATTAATCCCTTCAGCCAACAATGTCTGTAATGTCTTCAGCTGCCATCTGCCCGCATCTGTAAAAAGAACCTCTTTATATAAAAACCCCCCGAGTGACATTATATTTGTATTCCACAAGGTATGACCAAGATCCAGCCATAGCGGTATTTTATAATTCCAGTTGTTTCGGTGCTTCTTCCAAACTCTCAGCAAAGAATCTCTAAGTATATGGCTTTTAAATACTTTATCCACTTTGCTGTCATAAAATAAGTAAGCGTGCCATCCAAATTCCAAATCAAAACTTTCTGCATTCAATATTCCAGTCTTTTTTCCTCCAAACCAATCACTTACTAAAGTCAAAGCTGTTGCATCATAATATAATTGTAGGTTTGGAAGTTTGAGACCTCCCCTTTCTGGGATGTCTTGCATAATTTTCATTTTTACTCTTGGTTTTTTCTCGTTCCAGACAAATTTGTTGATACCAGTTTGCCATGCTTTTAGTTGTTTATCATTTTTGAGCACCGGAATCATTTGAAACAAGAAAAGAAATCTTGGCAAAATGTTCATCTTAACTGCTGCTATTCTTCCAAGTAAAGACAGCTGCAGTTTTTTCCAAATCTCCATATCTTTTTGCACCTCTCGCCACAACGCCTCATAGTTATTTTGAAACAATTTCATATTTGATTCTGCAACCTGAACTCCTAGATATTTTACCTTTGGTACAATCTCAAAACCTGCCCTCCTTTCTAACTCCAGTTTACGATCTTGTGTCATATTTTTAACTACCATCTTAGTTTTTCTCTGATTCAATCTGAAACCTGAAACTTTACCAAAGTCTTGTATAATGTCCTTCATCTGGATTATCGATTCCATTGGCTGTGTTAGGGTAACAACCAGATCGTCTGCAAATGCCTTTATTCTGTAATCCTCTTGCCTTATCATTATACCTTTCAATGTGTTAGAATCCCTTATTGTATTTAACAAGACTTCTAGTGTTAAAATGAACAACAATGGGGACAGTGGACATCCCTGTCTTGTACCTTTTTCAATTTTAAACTCTGTTGTCAAACTTCCATTGATAATGATCTGTGCCTTTTGCTCTTGATAAATTGCTGAGACCGCCTGTATATATTGGTCCCCAAAGTCCATCTTTTTTAATGTCTTTAATAGAAAATTCCAATCCACTCTATCAAAGGCCTTCTCTGCATCCAGAAAGACCAGCACTGCAGGGATCTGTTTATTCTTCTCAAGATATTCCAATAAATCTATTACTTGCCTTACATTGTCCTTCATGTGCCTACCCTCAATAAATCCCGCTTGGTCATCATGAATCACCTTTTGAATTACTGGCATCAGTCTGTTGGCTAATACTTTTGCGTAAATTTTATAATCCGTATTCAAAAGAGATATTGGTCTGTAATTCTCCGGTTTTTTGGGACCTGCTTGCTCTTTTGGTATCAAAGAAATATAAGCTGTAGTCCACGATGGAGGTACTTTTCCCCCTTGTTGTATGTTGCAAAATAAGTCTCTGAGTTGTTCCACCATTTCTGCCTGTAAAGTTTTATAATACACTGCTGTCAGACCATCCGTTCCAGGAGCTTTGGCTGTTTTTAATTGTTTTATTGCTGCTATTATCTCCTCCTCTGTTATGGGATAATCCATTCTTTCCTTTTGTTGTTCAGTGATTTTTGTAACTCTTTTATTGTCCAAATATTTTTCTATAAGTCCATTCTGCACCTCCTCTCTGGCATATAGTTTAGTGTAATATTGAAGAAAGGCTTCTTTTATTAAATTCTGTTGAAAAACTTCTCTCCCCCCAATATCAACACTATCAATAGTCCGTATGCTTTGTTTCTTCCTTAATGTGTAAGCCAACCACCTGCCTGGTTTATTAGCATTGCAGAATGTATTATGCTTCGCATATTGTAAGTTTGTTGCAACTTGTTCCGCTATAAGCATTTGAAATTGGTCTTTCAAAAGTTTTATAACACTAAGTATTCTTTCATCTGTTGGGTTTTTAATAAGTAACTGTTCTTTGTCCTTTATTTCTGCTTCCAATTCAAGTCTTTTCTTTTGTCGAATCCGCTTATGTTTAGAGTTCATATATATAAGCACCCCTCTCATATAAGCTTTGCTTGCGTCCCACACAATTTCCATTGGGGTGCCTTTATTCAAGTTCATTTCAAAAAACTCTTTCAGATGCTTTTTAAGTTCTATTATATTTTTCTCATATCTAAACAAGTTTTCATTTAATCTCCAAGAGCGTCTCTCATTCTTACATGTCTCAATTTCTATCCAGACTGGACTGTGATCAGTCAAAGTTCTTGGCAGAATCTTTGTTCTTTTTGTCCTAACAAGTAAGTCATCAGACAACAAAATAAAATCAATCCTGGAAAAGGATCTATGTCTGTCAGAAAAGAAAGTATAGTCCAGTTCTTTTGGGTTATGTATTCTCCAAATATCTTTTAATTCCAGGTCTTCTTTCATATCAAAAAAAGTCTGTGGTAATCTAATTCTTGATTTTGCCAAAGTCTTTTTATCTAATTTAGAGTCAATTACTCCATTCCAGTCTCCCATAATTAAAATAGATCTATAATCCCATTGAAGTATTTTAGTATGCAGCATTTTATAAAAATAGTCCTGTTGTTGATTAGGAGCATAAATTCCTATCAGAAGAATTTGACTATTAGCAGAAAGTAATTCAATTGCTACAAACCTACCATCTTGATCAGCTTCTATAAGTTTAGCTGTTAATTTTTTGTTTACATAAATAACCACACCATTCTTTTTTTGGTTAGTTGAGGATATAAAATGTGTTCCTAATTTGGAATTTTTCAAATAGTTTTGATCTTGAACTGTAATATGCGTTTCTTGTAAACAAATTATATCATTATTATGTTGTTTTAAATATGCAAATATTTTCTTCCTTTTTTGTGTTGCATTCAACCCATTCACATTCCAAGATAAACATTTAATCATCCTTATTCTCCTTCTGGAGCGAAGCGCAGAACCTTAGGATGTCATCTGAGATCCTCTGTCCTGCTTTTCCCACAGCCCCAGCCTTGTCTTGACTCTCCTGCTGTAACTTTTCTTTAAGTTCCTTGGCTTTTGCTCGAGTTATACGCTGATCCTTAACTTCAGCTGCCCAAGCCAGCTCCGAGATTGGAGAAGGTTCCAGCAAAGGCTCATCCAAAAAGCCTCCTTCAGCACCCTTCAGCTCTGCTAATTCCTGCTTAGATTGTTGTTCTTTAATCTCCAAAACTGTAGATGTGCGTGGGGATGGAGTTCTTTCTTTAAAGATGTCATTATAAAATTGCTCCGCCTTCTCCACAGTATTCAGACGGTGTTTCTCTCCCTTATATCTCAAAATTATGCCAGTTGGGGCGTCCCAACGAAATGGGATTTGATTATTCTGCAGTTCTTTAACAAGAAAACCATACTCTTTTCTAGATTTCAACATCTTAGGTGGGAGCTCCTTGTAAACTGTAATCTTGGATCCACTCACTTGCACAGAAGTGAGAAAAGATTTTTGCAAAATGTCATTTCTTATTGCTCTATCTGTAAAATATATGACCACATCTCTAGGCAATTGTCTTTGTCTGGCCACCCACGAGTTAACTCTATAGATTTTATCTATTTTGCAAAAAACCATCTCAGGTTCAACTTTTAAAATCACAGCTAGGGCTTCAGCACAGATCTGTCTCAAATCTTGTCTCTCCTCTTCTCTAATTCCTCGAAGCCTTATAGCAAATTCCATTGCACGAAATTGCATCATAACAATATCATTCTCAACTCTCTGCATCTTGTCATCAACATCAAAAAATTTATGATCATTATTTTTCATCTTAGCATTAACTTCTAATTTAAATTCATCCACTTTTGTCTCAACTTTCATAATAAATCCTGCCAGACCAGACGCCACATCCGTTATTTTTTTGGTCACCATCTTTTGGCTCTGCTGCATTTCCTGCATGATTTCCTGTTGTGACTTTTGAATTTTTTCATCTATTTTATTTATTTTGTCATCCATGTCTTGAAATTTCTCATCCAAAATATTTGAGATGAATGCTTTTAATTCTCCCATATCCAAATCTTTTTTTTGGGCTTGTGACTGCATATCCTGCTTACGTGGGGGGGATCCCCCCCCCTGTTTTGCCTTCCTGCTTTTTTGAAGCCATCCTGCCACGTAAGCTAGCTTTCTTAAAAAGGGAGGGTCCGCCTCTTCTGCCACCTCCACAATACCTTCTAAAAAAGTCCCCCAGAATTACTCAAAGCAAAGCTATAATGCAGCAAAGACAAGTAAAAGGGAGAGATTTTCCTCTTATTTCTGTTACAGCCGGAGCAACTCTGTAACAACTTTTTAACTTTGTAGCAAGACAAGATAACTTCACCAATCCACACCCACTAATTCATTTGCTGAGCGCCATATTTTTTCAATCACTTTCACTCATTCCGAGACTTTCACTTCAGTAAAAAAGTTCAGCAAAGGACTAATACTTGCAGTTCAAAGTTTCAGGGTTCAAGTGGATTGCGGATGTTTATTTGAGTTATTTCCTCGCTCTTTAAAGGTTTCCTGAGGTCGGCTTGTTCCGCACAAGCAGAAGACGTCCCACGCCGCCCGGAGTTTCAGCAGGTTGTAAGGGAGCCGCGCCTGCTTCCTCCCCAGAAACAGTTCCCTGGGGGGGTTGCAGGGGCTCTACCTGTGCCCTGCTGCCTCTTCTTCT
>JAKOOJ010000024.1:4127500-4130000 GCA_022577455.1 Arizona elegans
CTATCTACCTATCCTTCTTCTACCTACCTACCTATCTATCTATATATATCTATCCATCCATCTCTATCTATCTATCTATCTAACTACCTATCCATCTTCTATCTATCCATCCATACATCCATACAGCTATCATTCTATCTATCTATCTATCTATCTATCTATCTATCTATCTATCTATCTATCTATTTATCTATCTATCAATCTAGTTATTTATCCATCTATCCATCCATCTCTCTCTCTCTGCTTATCTATCTATCCATTCATCTCTATCTATCTATCTATCTAACTACCTATCCATCTTCTATCTATCCATCCATACATCCATACAGCTATCATTTTATCTATCTATCTAGCTATCTAGCTATCTAGCTATCTATCTATCTACCTATCCTTCTTCTACCTATCTATCTATCTATCCATCCATCCATATCTATCTATCTATCTATCTATCGATCTATCTATCTACCTATCCTGCTACTATCATTCTATCTATCTATCTATCTATCTATCTATCTATCTATCTATCTATCATCTATCTATCTAGTTATTTATCCATCTATCCATCCATCCATTCATCCTACACCTATCTATCTATCTATCTATCTATCTATCTATCTTACCTTCATCTATCTATCTATCTATCTATCTATCTATCTATCTATCTATCTATCTAATTATTTATCCACCTATCCATCCATCCATCCATCCATCCAGCCAGCTATCTATCTGTCTATCTATCTATCCATCAATCTATCTATCTTCTATCTATCTGTTTATCTATCTATCTATCTATCCATCCATCCATTCATATCTATCTATCTATCTATCTATCTATCTATCTATCTATCTATCTAGTTATTTATCCATCTATCCATCCATCCATTCATCCTACACCTATCTATCTATCTATCTATCTATCTATCTACCTATCCTTCTTCTATCTATCTATCTATCTATCTATCTATCTATCTATCTATCTAATTATTTATCCATCTATTCATCCATCCATCCACCCACCCAGCTATCTATCTGTCTGTCTATCTATCTATCTATCTATCTATCTATCTATCTATCTACCTATCATCTATCTATCTAGTTATTTATCCATCTATCCATCCATCGATCCATACAGCCATACAGCCAACAATCTATCTATCTATCTATTCATCTATCTATCTATCTATCTATCTATCTATCTATCTATCTATCTAGTTATTTATCCATCCATCCATTCATCCTACAGCTATCTATCTATCTATCTATCTACCTATCCTTCTTCTACCTACCTACCTATCTATCTATATATATCTATCCATCCATCTATATCTATCTATCTATCTATCTAACTACCTATCCATCTTCTATCTATCCATCCATACATCCATACAGCTATCATTCTATCTATCTATCTATCTATCTATCTATCTATCTATCTATCTATCTATTTATCTATCTATCAATCTAGTTATTTATCCATCTATCCATCCATCTCTCTCTCTCTGCTTATCTATCTATCCATCCATCTCTATCTATCTATCTATCTAACTACCTATCCATCTTCTATCTATCCATCCATACATCCATACAGCTATCATTTTATCTATCTATCTAGCTATCTAGCTATCTAGCTATCTATCTATCTACCTATCCTTCTTCTACCTATCTATCTATCTATTCATCCATCCATATCTATCTATCTATCTATCTATCTATCGATCTATCTATCTACCTATCCTGCTACTATCATTCTATCTATCTATCTATCTATCTATCTATCTATCTATCATCTATCTATCTAGTTATTTATCCATCTATCCATGCATCCATTCATCCTACACCTATCTATCTATCTATCTATCTATCTATCTATCTATCTATCTATCTTACCTTCTTCTATCTATCTATCTATCTATCTATCTATCTATCTATCTATCTATCTAATTATTTATCCACCTATCCATCCATCCATCCATCCATCCACCCAGCTATCTATCTGTCTATCTATCTATCCATCAATCTATCTATCTTCTATCTATCTGTTTATCTATCTATCTATCTATCCATCCATCCATTCATATCTATCTATCTATCTATCTATCTATCTATCTATCTATCTATCTATCTAGTTATTTATCCATCTATCCATCCATCCATTCATCCTACACCTATCTATCTATCTATCTATCTATCTATCTATCTATCTATCTACCTATCCTTCTTCTACCTATCTATCTATCTATCTATCTATCTATCTATCTATCTATCTATCTATCTATCTATCTAATTATTTATCCATCTATTCATCCATCCATCCACCCACCCAGCTATCTATCTGTCTGTCTATCTATCTATCTATCTATCTATCTATCTATCTACCTATCATCTATCTATCTAGTTATTTATCCATCTATCCATCCATCGATCCATACAGCCATACAGCCAACAATCTATCTATCTATCTATTCATCTATCTATCTATCTATCTATCTATCTATCTATC
>JAKOOJ010000024.1:4185000-4187500 GCA_022577455.1 Arizona elegans
CCATCCATCTCTCTCTCTCTGTCTCTGTCTGTCTATCTATCCATCCATCTCTCTCTCTGTTTATTCTCTCTATCTATCCATCTATCTATCCATCCATCCATCCATCTCTCTCTCTATCCATCTTCTATCTATCTGTCTATCCATCCATCCATCCATCCATCCATCTCTCTCTCTCTCTCCATCCATCCATCCATCCATCTCTATCTATCTATCTATCTATCTAGTTATTTATCCATCCATCCATCCATCCATCCAGCTATCTTCTATCTGTCTATCTATCTATCTATCCATCCATCCATCTGTCCATCTCTCTCTCTCTCTCTCTCATCTCTATCTATCCATTTATCTATCTATCTATCTATCTATCTATCTATCTATCTATCTATCCATCCATCCATCCATATCTATCTATCTATCTATTTATCTATCTATCTATCTATCTATCTATCTATCTATCTATCTAGTTATTTATCCATCTATCTATCTATCTATCTATCTATCTATCTATCTATCTATCTATCTATCTATCATCCATCTATCTATATTTATGTATCCCTGTCATCTACATCTATCTATCTATCTATCTATCTATCTATCTATCTATCTATCTATCTATCTATCTATCTATCTATCTATCTATCATCTCTATCCATCTATCTATCTATCTATCTATCTATCTATCTATCTATCTATCTATCTATCTATCCATGTATATAGTTATTTATCCATCTATCCATCCATCTCTCTGTCTATCTCTCTATCTATCTATCTATCTATCTACCTATCTATCTATCTATCTATCTATCTAGTTATTTATCCATCCATACAGCTATCTATCTATCTATCTATATATCTATCTATCTATCTATCTATCTATCATCTATCTATCTATCTATCTATCTATCCTCTCTATCCATCTATCTATCTATCTATCCATCCATCCATCCGTCTCTCTCTCTATCTACCTATCAATCTTCTATCTATCTATCTATCTATCTATCTATCTATCTATCTATCATCTATCTATCTATCTATCTATCTATCATCCATCTATCTATATTTATGTATCCCTGTCATCTACCTCTATCTGTCTATCTATCTATCTATCTATCTACCTATCTATCTATCTATCCATCCGTCTCTCTCTCTTTCTCTCTCCATCAATCTCTATCTATCTATCTATCTATCTGTCATCCTTCTCTCTATATTTATGTATCCCTGTCATCTACATCCATCCATCCATCCATCCATCCATCCATCTCTCTCTCTCTGTCTCTGTCTGTCTATCTATCCATCCATCTCTCTCTCTGTTTATTCTCTCTATCTATCCATCTATCTATCCATCCATCCATCCATCTCTCTCTCTATCCATCTTCTATCTATCTGTCTATCCATCCATCCATCCATCCATCTCTCTCTCTCTCTCCATCCATCCATCCATCCATCCATCCAGCTATCTTCTATCTGTCTATCTATCTATCTATCTATCCATCCATCCATCTGTCAATCTCTCTCTCTCTCTCTCATCTCTATCTATCCATTTATCTATCTATCTATCTATCTATCTATCTATCTATCCATCCATCCATATCTATCTATCTATCTATTTATCTATCTATCTAGTTATCTATCTATCTATCTATCTATCTATCTATCTATCTATCTATCGATCTATCATCCATCTATCTATATTTATGTATCCCTGTCATCTACATCTATCTATCTATCTGTCTACCTATCTATCTATCTATCTATCTATCTATCTATCTATCTATCTAGTTATATCCATCTATCCATCCATCTCTCTATCTCTCTATCTCTCTATCTATCTATCTATCTATCTACCTATCCATCTTCAATCTATCTATCCATCCATCCATCCATATCTCTCTCTATCTATCTATCTATCCATCCATCTCTATCTATCCATTTCTCTATCTATCTATCCATCCATCCATATCTATCTATCTATCTATTTATCTATCTATCTATCTATCTATCTATCTATCTATCTATCTATCTATCATCCATCTATCTATATTTATGTATCCCTGTCATCTACATCTATCTATCTATCTATCTATCTATCTATCTATCTATCTATCTATCTATCTAGTTATTTATCCATCTATCTATCCATCTATCTATCTATCTATCTATCTATCTATCTATCTATCTATCTATCTATCTATCATCTCTATCCATCTATCTATCTATCTATCTATCTATCTATCTATCTATCTATCCATGTATATAGTTATTTATCCATCTATCCATCCATCTCTCTATCTCTCTATCTCTCTATCTCTCTATCTCTCTATCTCTCTATCTATCTATCTATCTATCTAGTTATTTATCCATCTATCTAACTATCTATCTATCTACCTATCCATCTTCTATCTATCTATCCATCCATCCATCCATCCATATCTCTCTCTCTCTCTATCTATCTATCTATCTATCTATCTATCTATCTATCTATCATCCATCTATCTATATT
>JAKOOJ010000024.1:4232500-4235000 GCA_022577455.1 Arizona elegans
TTCCCTCAGATTCTGCGACTGTGTAAATTTAACATTCTGAACCCAAATTTTTTCCCATGTTTCCAACATCACTGGTTCCTCAAAATTTTGTGCCCACTTAATCATGCAGTCTTTAACTAGTTCAGTTTCTGAATCCCTTTCTAACAAAACATTATAAAGTCTTTTGATATGCATTGGGCCTTTCTCTTTTATGTGTCAAAAAACTCTTTCAAATACTTTTTAAGTTCTACTATATTTTTTTCATATCTGAATAAGTTTTCATTTAATCTCCAAGAGCGTCTCTCAATCTTGTGAGTCTCAATTTCTATCCACACTGGGCTATGATCAGTCAAAGTTCTTGGCAGAATCTTTGTTCTTTTTGTCCTGACAAGTAAATCATCAGACAGCAAGATGAAGTCAATCCTGGAAAAAGATCTATGTCTGTCAGAGAAGAAAGTATAATCCAGTTCTTTTGGGTTATGTATTCTCCAAATATCTTTTAATTCCAGATCTTCTTTCATATCAAAAAAAGTCTGTGGTAATCTAATCCTTGACTTCGCCAAAGTCTTTTTATCTAATTTAGAATCAATTACTCCATTCCAATCTCCCATAATTAAGATAGATCTGTAATCCCATTGAAGTATTTTCGTATGCAACATTTTATAAAAATAGTCCTGTTGTTGATTAGGAGCATAAATTCCTATCAAAAGAATTTGATTATTAGCAGAAAGTAATTCAATTGCTACAAACCTGCCATCTTGATCAGCTTCTATAAGTTTGGCTGTTAATTTTTTATTTACGTAAATAACCACACCATTCTTTTTTTGGTTAGTTGAAGATATAAAATGTGTTCCTAGTTTGGAATTTTTCAAATAGTTTTGATCTTGAGCTGTAATATGCGTTTCTTGTAAACAAATTATATCATTGTTATGTTGTTTTAAATATGCAAATACTTTCTTCCTTTTTTGTGTTACATTCAACCCATTCACATTCCAAGATAAACATTTAATCATCGTTATTCTCCTTCTGGAGCAAAGAGCAGAACATTCGGATTTCATCCGAAATCTTCTGTCCTGCATTCCCCACGGCTCCAGCCTTTTCATCTTGTCTTTCCTGCTGTAACTTTTCTTTAAGTTGCTTGGCTTTTGCTCGGGTTATACGCTGGTCCTTGACTTCAGCCATCCAAGCCAGCTCCAAGATTGGAGAAGGTTCCAGCAAAGGCTCATCCAGAAAACCTCCTTCAGCGCCCTTCAACTCCTCTGATTCCTGCTTAGATTGTTGTTGCGATTCTTGAAGTTGCTTCTTATCACTCTCTTTAGTCTCCAAAACTGTAGATGTACGTGGGGATGGTGTTCTTTCTTTAAAGATATGAGTATAAAATTGCTCCGCCTTCTCCACAGTATTCAAACGATGTTTCTCTCCCTTATATCTCAAAATTATGCCAGTTGGAGCGTCCCAACGAAATGGGATTTGATTATTCTGCAATTCTTTAACAAGAAAGCCAAAATCTTTTCTGGATTTCAACATCTTAGGTGGAAGCTCCTTATAGACTGTAATCTTGGATCCGCTCACTTGCACAGAAGTAAGAAAAGATTTTTGCAGGATATCATTTCTTATTGCTCTGTCTGTAAAATATATGACCACATCTCTAGGCAATTGTCTTTGTCTAGCCACCCAAGAGTTGACTCTATAAATTTTGTCTATTTTACAAAAGACCATATCAGGATCAGTTTTTAAGATCACAGCTAGGGCTTCAGCACAGATCTGTCTCAAATCTTGTCTCTCCTCTTCTCTAATTCCTCGAAGCCGTATAGCAAATTCCATTGCCCGGAATTGCATCATAACAATCTCGTTCTCAACTCTCTGCATCTTGTCATCAACATCAAAAAATTTATGATCATTATTTTTCATCTTAGCATTAACTTCTAATTTAAATTCATCCACTTTTGACTCAACTTTCATAATAAATCCTGCCAGGCTAGACGCCACATCTGTTATTTTTTTGGTCACCTTCTTTTGGTTCTGTTGCATTTCCTGCATAATTTCCTGTTGAGACTTTTGAATTTTATCTATTTTATTTATTTTATCATCTATTTCCTGTTGAGCTTTTTGAAATTTGTCATCCAGGATATTTGAAATGAATTCTTTTAAATCTCCCATATCAAAATCTTTTTTCTGGACTTGTGATTGCGTGTCCTGTTTGCGTGTGGGGGATCCCCCCCCCTGTTTTGCCTTCCTGCTTCTTTGAAGCCATCCTGCCACGTAGGCTAGCTTTTCTAAAAAGGGAGGTTCTGCTTCTTCTGCCACCTCCACAAAGCCTTCTAAAAAGGTCCCCCAGATTTATTCAAAGCAAAGCTATAATGCAGCAAAGTCAAGTAAAAGGGAGAGATTTTCTTCTTGTTTCTGTTACAGCCGGAGCAACTTTATAGCAACTTTTTTTTAACTTTGTAACAAAACAAGATAACTTCACCAATCCACACCCGCTGATACATTTACTCTAATGCTGAGCGCCATATTTTTT
>JAKOOJ010000024.1:4260000-4262500 GCA_022577455.1 Arizona elegans
TATCTATCTATCTATCTATCTATCTATCTATCTATCTATCTATCTATCTATCTATCATCTATCTATCTATCATCTCACTATACATCCATCTCTCTATCTCTCTATCTATCTATCTATCTATCTATCTACCTATCCATCTTATAACTATCTATCCATCCATCCATCCATATCTCTCTCTATCTATCTATCTATCCATCCATCTCTATCTATCCATTTCTCTATGTATCTATCTATCCACCCATCCATATCTATCTATCTATCTATTTATCTATCTATCTATCTATCTATCTAGTTATTTATCCATCCATCTATCTATCTATCTATCTATCTATCTATCTATCTATCATCCATCTATCTATATTTATGTATCCCTGTCATCTACATCTATCTATCTATCTATCTATCTATCTATCTATCTATCTATCTATCTATCTATTTATTTATCCATCTATCCATCCATCTATCTATCTATCTATCTATCTATCTATCTATCTATCTATCTATCTATCATCTCTATCCATCTATCTATCTATCTATCTATCTATCTATCTATCTATCTATCCATGTATATAGTTATTTATCCATCTATCCATCCATCTCTATATCTCTCTATCTCTCTATCTTTCTATCTCTCTCTCTATCTATCTATCTATCTATCTATCTAGTTATTTATCCATCTATCTAACTATCTATCTATCTACCTATCCATCTTCTATCTATCTATCCATCCATCCATCCATCCATCCATATCTCTCTCTCTCTATCTATCTATCTATCTATCCATCCATCTCTATCCATCCATTTATCTTTCTGTCTATCTATCTATCTATCCATCCCTATCTATCTATCTATCTATCTATCTATCTATCTATCTATCTATCTATCTATCTATCTAGTTATTTATCCATCTATCCATCCATCTATCTATCTATCTATCTATCTATCTATCTATCTATCTATCTATCTAGTTATTTATCCATCTATCCATCCATCTATCTATCTATCTATCTATCTATCTATCTATCTATCTATCTATCTATCATCCATCTATCTATATTTATGTATCCCTGTCATCTACATCTATCTATCTATCTATCTATCTATCTATCTATCTATCTATCTATCATCTATCTATCTATCATCTCACTATACATCCATCTCTCTATCTCTCTATCTCTCTATCTATCTATCTATCTACCTATCCATCTTATATCTATCTATCCATTTCTCTCTCTATCTATCTATCCACCCATCCATATCTATCTATCTATCTATTTATCTATCTATCTATCTATCTATCTAGTTATTTATCCATCTATCTATCTATCTATCTATCTATCTATCTATCTATCTATCATCCATCTATCTATATTTATGTATCCCTGTCATCTACATCTATCTATCTATCTATCTATCTATCTATCTATCTATCTATCTATCTATTTATTTATCCATCTATCCATCCATCTATCTATCTATCTATCTATCTATCTATCTATCTATCTATCTATCATCTCTATCCATCTATCTATCTATCTATCTATCTATCTATCTATCTATCTATCTATCTATCTATCCATGTATATAGTTATTTATCCATCTATCCATCCATCTCTATATCTCTCTATCTCTCTATCTTTCTATCTCTCTCTCTATCTATCTATCTATCTATCTATCTAGTTATTTATCCATCTATCTAACTATCTATCTATCTACCTATCCATCTTCTATCTATCTATCCATCCATCCATCCATCCATCCATATCTCTCTCTCTCTATCTATCTATCTATCTATCCATCCATCTCTATCCATCCATTTATCTTTCTGTCTATCTATCTATCTATCCATCCCTATCTATCTATCTATCTATCTATCTATCTATCTATCTATCTATCTAGTTATTTATCCATCTATCCATCCATATATCTATCTATCTATCTATCTATCTATCTATCTATCTATCTATCTATCTATCTCTCTATTTCTCTATCTATCTATCTATCTATCTATCTAGTTATTTATCCATCCATCCATCCATCCATCCCTCTATCTATCCATCCATATCTATCTATCTATCTATCTATCTATCTATCTATCTATCTATCTATCTAGTTATTTATCCATCTATCCATCCATATATCTATCTATCTATCTATCTATCTATCTATCTATCTATCTATCTATCTATCTATCATCCATATATCTATATTTATGTATCCCTGTCATCTACATCTATCTATCTATCTATCTATCTATCTATCTATCTATCTATCTATCTATCTATCTATCTAGTTATTTATCCATCGATCCATCCGTCTATCCATCCATCCACACACCTATCTATCTATCTATCTATCTATCTATCTATCTATCTATCATCCATCTATCTATATTTATGTATCCCTGTCATCTACATCTATCTATCTATCTATCTATCTATCTATCTATCTATCTATCTATCTATCTATCTATCTATCTAGTTATTTATCCATCTATCCA